>QVIE01003282.1:0-22688 GCA_013387415.1 Panellus pusillus | reverse complement strand
AGCTTGACTGGACTGTATCCTATTAGCCTTAACCGGGGACTGAGACAAGATGGGGCAGTTCGGCGCTGATGGCGTGCATCGCGTTTTGATGATGCCGGTTTGAAAAGGACGGATGAAAAAGTGGATGGCGAGTAAAATCGCCTGCCACTGCGCGCGTCACCGAAAGAGGAATGGGAGATTTCGCCCGTTGCTATATAGATGCTAACTTGAACCAGAGTGATAACCCTGAGACCAAGCGAGAAAAGTCCGAATCTGTGTTGATGCATGTGTTTTCACTGTTAGACGAACGACCTCGAGGCAAAGTAAACGGCTTTGAGACGACTGAAAGGGAAGTTGAGAAAAAGGGCAGCGCGTGTTGGCGATAACAGAGGTTGCTGTTTTTTCATATTCTCCTTTAGCACAGCAGGGGTAGGGAGGTGGGACCTCGTTTTTTTCGTGATGTTGCTATGTATTCATCTCATCTCGAGATATTAAGCAGTGTTATACGTTGGCCAGACGCGGGCTAAGTATGGATCCGTTGTGCGTCTAGATAGCTCGGCGTGTACCGTGTAAGAAAGCAGATAGATGGGAAGGCGGGCGGGGGGCATTCTTGCTATCTGCTGGTGGCGCGCTGTGAGAATGGCTCGGTATAGCCGCAATGAGTCGCATGGATTTTCGCGTGCCGCGGCGAGGCTGGAGTATTTGTGGCAGTGCGGGAGATGCGGGCCCGGTTGCGGGGGTGACTCGGGGCGATTAAGCTGGATTGAGTGGAAGCAAGGTGCGGAGGCCTGGCGTGCTGTCGTCGACGGCGACGAGGGTTAAGACGCGGAGGGACAAAGGGACTGTGGACAAAGAGAGTGTGGTTACCCTGTATGGAGATAATACACACGCCCACAGTTGCACCGCCACCGTAGTCCGAGATAAGGAATATAATGGGCCCCGAGTTTGCTCCGCACCTCCTTTTCCACTCCTCCATGCTCGCCGCGTGGCAGGGACCGCGCTCATCAGCCCCGCGCACGCGACAAAAGCGCGCGCGAAGAGCGTTCTGCGCTCCCCGCCCACGAACGACAAACACCCCGACCCACACACCCTCCCGTTCCGGATCCCTCTCTCCCCCGCACACCACCACCCCCTCTCCCTCACGGACCAGGTCCACATCGCCTACGCAGACGACGACATCCACCTCGCCAAGGTCCTCCTTCTCCGTCTCCAGGGCATCGAGGTCACCGCAGACGACGACCCACGCATAGCTGCTGTGCGCGACGAGGACTTTGACGCGTGCTTCATTCCCTTCGGCCGCCTCGATGACGGCCGCGGGGAAGCCTCTACCTCGACTGTCAAATCCGTGCCACCAGCGCACACGACCCCGGCTGTGGTTCCGGATACCCGGGGTGCGGCCGTCCGCCGCGCTGATGCCCTCAAGGAAAAGGAGCGGCTGTGGGAGAGCGAGGCACGCCGGTACACCGAGGAGCGGCTCCGGTGTGCCGCGCTGAGACGTAGCCAAGGTGAACGGACCTTGATCGAGGAGGAGCGTATACGTTTGATCAAACAGAAAGAGGCTGCCGCAGCAGCAGTAGATTTCAGACGGCGTCGGGTGAGCTCCGGTCCTACCGAGCAAACGACATTAATTTCACCTTCCTTTGCAGATGAAACCGACTTCAAGGACCCTTAATTTTTCGCTTGTGCCGCCTGTACCGCAGCCGCCGGCTAGGCTCACGTACGACTTTCCCTTCACAGCCAGGGTCAATCCAGCCCGTGCTGTTCCCCCACCACCCCACCACGCCGTTCACCGCGCCGCTCACCCCAACCACAGGATGAGTCACACGAACCCAACCGGGTCTCGTTTCCTCAAGTGCTCGCGTGCATGCATGGTGAACTCTTTCCAGAACTCCCTGGCGAGCGGATGATATCCAGGAGCGCAGACTGCGCGAAAGCTCACCGTGAAAGTGCTCTTTTTGACGTTCTGCTGAGCCAGGTCGATTACAGCGGCAAGGGTAAAGCCCGTGCGGAACCACGCCGCTGTCTTGTCTGTATGCGCTCCACATCTCCGCTGCCTTCTCCCTCGATAGCATCCACGTCCTCTTCCGGCCTCTCGCGCGCCGGCTCGTGGCTCTCCTTCGCCAGCTCGTCGCACTCTAGCACCAGCACAGCCGCGTCATCCCTCATGCCCGAGTCCCCCTCGCAATCCACGCCCAAGGACAAGGCCCCACTCCGCTTCTGGCTCGCCGGGTCGCGGCGCACCGCGTCGCCCTCTCCGATGCTATTGTGTAACTGCCCGCGCCAGGCCCCGCGTCAGCAGGTGCAGGTCCACCCCCTTGTCCCGCCCGATCCCCCGCCCCGCCCCGGCGGCCGCCGCACATGGCCGAGCCGCCCGCTGGCGCGGCGGAGTTTCCCGTGGCTCTGCCATTCACGCTTGCGTTGGGCCGGCTCGTGGCGATGGCGCGCAATTTGCAGGCGTCGTACGTGCGCGCGGTGGTTGTTGGGTATGGGGGCGTGTCGCCGGAGTGGGAGGAGGATTTCGGTGTGTATAAGGATCAGCGGACCATGTCAACGCAGAGTGAGAAATATGCCCCGCCGCCGCCGCTTACTCGTGTGCCGCCCCTCGCGTCGAAGCTCGGCCTGCGTCCTGCAGGTGCGCGCGCCTCGCGTGCGGCCGTACGCGAGTTCCTCGCCTCTACAACCTCCCAACCGTCTACCCCTCCCACCCCCACCACTGACGAGCTCGTCCCCGTCGCGCGCCTCAGCCTTCTCCCGCCCTCGCGATCGTCCCCGCACGTCCCGCGTACGCAGCTCCCCGCACGCCTGCCGTATACAACAGTCTTCTCGGCGCCCCCGCCGCTCCCGCGCAGCCCCTGGGCGCCGGCTCCCGCGAACGTGCGGCCGCCGACGACGGGGCCGGTGCCGTGCAGCGTTGAGGAGGCGCTCGAGCGCGCGAGGAGGGGCTGGGGTTGCTGCAGTACGACGGCAGCAGCAGCTCTCCTTCCAACTCCGAGTCTGAGCTCCCCGCGCCCGAGACATACACAGACGCAGACTGGGAGGCCGCACGCAGCAGCTGGACGAAGCGCGGGCCGGTGCTGCGCGCGCGCGCCGTGCCTAATAGCGCGTTCTTGAGGCTCAAGGCGCTGCATAACGACGCGCTGATGTACTTACACCGCGACGAGTTCGCCGCGGGGGTGGTGATGGCGGCGCGGCGCCCACGCGAGGCGGTGCTGGGGCTCGGTGTGGATCGGCATGGGGCGGTGGGGAGTGGGTTGAGGTTCGTGACGGTTTATGCGGGGGAGGTGGTGAGCTAGAACTTGAATGTGCTTTGTTTTGATTCCGCGCGGATGATTGTTTTCGTTTTTTTCTCTGCTTTTGCTATACCTTACTTGGAACACTACTATGCTACTGACGTCCTCTTATACTCTATCTACTTAGGAACAGCAACGGCATGCAATTTACGACGTTTAGATATATTTCCCGTAAATACTGCAGAGCCGACGCGCTCGGTCACATCACACGTCGTACGTAACACTCCTTTGATGACCGAATCGCAAGACCGCGCGGAAAAATTGAAGCTCGCAGGGAACGCCCTACACGAGAAAGGGGACCACCAAGGCGCGTACGACAAGTACACGGAGGCGATCCAGCACGATCCCAGAATGCGGTCCTCTTCGCGAACCGCGCAGCTGCTAGTCTATCCATGAAAGAGTCAGTTGTGCATCCGGCCTGAGACGGAATCCAGATAACTTACAAGGTATGTAGGTACCTCGACGCGCTGACGGACGCGGAGGCCGCGACGAAGCTCGATTCGGGGTACGCCAAAGCGTGGGCAAGACTGGCGAATGCCGCGCAGGTGTGCGCATCCGCCACACGGGCGTATTCTAACGGCGTGCAAGAGGGACCTGACTACACAACATCCAGGGGCTGGGCGCATGGGAGCAGTGTTTTGGCGCATGGGAGTCTGCGCAGGGGTGCATGCCCAAGCAGGATTTGACGCCAAGCAGAAGGCGATACAGGATCAGTTTTCGCGAGGGTCTCAAGGCAAGCAAGGCGGCGGCGGCGCAAGCGCGCGCTGCGCCGCCGCGGTCGGCGACCGCTGTGCCGGTGGGTCGCAGGGGTGTTTCTGCGATGAAGATGCCGTGGGCACGTGCGCAGGCTTTGGCTACGAAGAAGGGGCTGTCGGAGGATAGCAGTGCGGTCGTCATTTTTTACGCGTTTGTGGTGGGTTCCTTTCTCGTTCTCCATTCATCATCATTGTCCGATGCCTTTCTTCCACAGACATACGATGTCGGCGCCAAAAATATGAAAAAATTGGTCAAGCGACGCATCGGTGGCGAACTCGCCGTGGAGGGAGTGCCTACAGCGATCCAGTCCATGTCCAATGGCATCTTAATCGACCGCCGATGTTTTCTCATGGACAGAAGTTGGCTCGACGGGTACCTGGAACAAGGTACGCAGTTTAGGTAGCAGATACCCCAGTGTTTGTCTTATCTCACATCCTTGGCAGTCAAATATGAAGGCGAGTACTACCAAGCCTGGGGAAAGCAGAGCGCCAAGCTCGTTATCGAGCAGGCCCCCGGTCGCTTGAAGAAAGAAGGCTGGGAGTCCGTTGGCCCGCGTTGTGTATGACTATAAGGTAGATACCTACATCCCACTCAACCATGCAGCGGCTTGATTGTTCGCAATAGAATATGGATCATGCAAGGCTTCATCACTGGGAACAGTGGACAATACGGCCTCTCAGCTCAGCTCTACGGCAGCGCGCTGGAGCTTATCGACTGGGGTCGACAACAGTGGAAAGACGTACCTCGATCAGAACGAGGAGACGTTTTCGACATTCTATTCAGGCGACTGGTCAACCGCTTGTTCCTCGCGGCAGTAATGGATGTAAATAGAATCCCGTCCCTCCGTTTTTACTCCTGCTCATCCGAAATAGTGGCTGGGAGTGGACGACCCAGATTGCAAGTATACTCACCAAGATCTGGCGAAGATGGCCCGCGATATGATCGAGGAAATTGAGCGCAATACCGATGACAAGATCAACGAAGCGCAGTACCACCCTCAACAACACTCCGGCCACGAACTTGCAACCTATACGTATCCTCGCGCTGAGGCTCTAGCGTATGTGCAATCGCTGCTCATCAAGCTCGCCAGTAACCTCACACGATCTTTAGCGCTCTCGGCTGGTTCCACATGCAACTCGCAAAAAAGGCACAGACGACCGAAGACAAACAAATTCACCTGGCCGCCTCAGCGCGGTACTACACGCAATCCGCAGACACCTATCCCGCCGACGATGAGTACTCAGTGTTCTTCCTCTCCATCGCGCTGGACGCACTGCGCGAGCATGGGACGCCGCTTCGGGAAACGCTCCCGCTTTGCAAACGCATCCGGCGTGCCATACCCCCTATGCTGAAGATATGGGAATTTTCCGGGATGTCGGCACGAAGGGACGCTGCATTGCAGGAAGTGCAGGATTGGGAGAGTGCGTGTGGGAAAGGGCTCGCTACGCGCAGGTTTACATATGCAAGTCGGGTTGATCGAATCCAGTGAATCAATATTGTATGTACAATCTATTGCTGTAATGCAAGGATCTTTTCTTGGCCCTGCCTGCGAGAGAAGAGTAACTGCTATCAATACTGCTATGTTTCGACGCTACGTGTCATTGCAAGGGCTACATTCATGTGTGCATTAGTTATAGTGGTAGATCTAATGGTTCTATCTGGGCGGCGGGTATTCCAGCGCCTCTTTCAGCGCTTCGCATATCTGAGCAATCGAGATGCAAGAACTGTGATTCCTATGTTGAATCCTACGCGCGAGTGATTAGCCAGTGCGATGTCCCCATCACCAAACCCACTGACCGACGTAGGCAAGGAAAATGAAGGCGTCTCTCCATCTGTGGCCGAATGTGATCCCCAGAGGTGAGTAAAAGTCATCACCAACACTGTACTGGCAGTAGCGGCAGTTCGCCGTGTCGTTGCCGTTATCTAGGTAACCACCAGCCACGTTTACAAAATCCGAAGCCCATTGTGAACAAGTCTGGCCGGTGGGAGGATCGAATACAGCGAATTCGTCGCTTTTGCATCTGATGACCAAGCCACTAGGGAATGTGAGCATGATCTAGCGCCCTGCAGTTGAGTCTACTTACTGCAACTCCGTGGAAACCATGGAAGCCACAGCTCGGGTATACGGATCAAGCTGGTAGATCCAAGTCCACCAGAAGCTGTTCGTCGTATGTGGAATCGTGACTCCACAGAAAGTAGTGAGTACCAAGGACAAGAATGGGTTGAACAGCGCAGCAACCTATGCCTTTGTCAGCGGGTCATTCACTTGGCATGCAGCGGGAAACGCACTTGTATGCTAGGAGAGATGGCACCGATGAACTGTCCCAATGAGACACCAAAAAGGCAAAGGATAATCGTCACTAGGAGCTGGAAACCTGTGCCGTTCGTTCCCGCGCTACCCTGGCCAAAACCTACGGGGTATACCATCAACACCCAATAGCAGATGCCAGTCAAGACCGATCCCGGGATTTCGCTAATTGTTTGAGCGATGGCAAAAACGTAGGGGGAATAAATGCGACTTGAAGCTTCGCGAATGAAAATCCTGCGGTTTAGGATGAACATAGGCTCAATCTGTGCCATGATGATAGCCGGAAGAATGGTAACCCAGAAGCTGAAGAAGAATCAGTATCGACTTCCGTTCATAAAAAACGGATTCACATGGCAAACACGCGGAACTGCAACTCTCTGACGCTGTCACCCAGCTGGAGGAACGAGAGAGAGACGAAGAAAGATATGAATGTGCAGATGAAGAATCGAGTGAACAAGTACTCGGGCGAACGCCAGAGTGCGATGAAGTTCCGGACAGTGACAAGTCTCAATTGAGTAGCGAAAGAGGTGGCGTCTAAAGGGCGAGTGTAAGCGGGAAGATGTTTGGGAAATTGGAAAGACGAAAGACTAACAAGTGCTCAATTTCTTGTTACCGGTGTCGGGCAAAGCGAGCGCCTCCTTTTTGATGGCGACTATTTTCTCCCGGAGTTGTTGGCACTCTGCAGATTCAAGCCAGATGTCTTTCCAGTCACGGTTGCCGATTCTGGGGGTTACTCCTGCCCCGATGGCTTCGAGCATGAATTCCGCCGGGTTGCCGTTCGGAGGACATACAGCGCCGTGTGAAGCGAAGTATTCGCGGATAACGTGAGAGTCTTCGCCGATGTCTCCGAAGTAAACCGTTTCGCCACCGCGCTCAAGCTTTAACATGATTGAGAACCTGCAGATGCAAGATTGTAGTAGTGCTTACCAACAAAAGCCGGTCGAAGGATTCGAACAACCTTAAAACAGGATCAGGAACGCGGCAGGGCAAATCACGTATGGATTTGTCCTTACAGAGCACTAGGTTGATGAATAGTGCAGAGAATCGCCTGGCCTTGGTCGGCTAATGAAAGCGACTTGAGTGTTACTCGACGTCCAACGATGGAGAAGACTTACCAAGCCGCCTCAAAAATCGAACGAGATTGTATGCACTCTGACCTAGGGAAGAAGGGTCCGTAGACATTCGGAGAAAAAGCGGCAAACGCACTGTCAAGTCCACTTGTGGGCTCGTCCAAGTACAGTAGGAGCTCTAGTTTTGGTTAGCACCAAGACGGTATTTCCGAGAAGGCCATGTACCCGGCTTGCTGGCCAATTCCACACCAATGGTCAAGCGCTTTCTGGCTTCGACGCTGAGTGAAAACACAAGTGCTTCCGAGAGATCTTGCAACTCCAAGAGATCAATCATCTCTTCGACGTAATTGTCTTTCTCCTCTTTTGATACATCGGCAGGCTGTCGCAGGTACGCAGAGAACCGGAGGGCCTCGCGAACAGTGGTATTAGGCTCATGAACGTCCATCTGTTCCGCTATCGGCGATGTCAATACGTCGGCAGAAGAAAAAAACGAAATCGGACTCGCCATAAGCCGTTCCTCGCGCGAAGTCTGACGCAAGTGGGCGTCCACCGACCAGAATGTCCCCAGTTATAACACCAATATTTTTCCGCTGCGCTAAGACGTCCAAGCACGTAGTTTTACCCTGCGAATAAGCTTAACTAAAGGTCTGGAATAAGCACACGAAAGACAAGACGTACGGCTCCACTGGCTCCCATGAGCGCCGTCAGACCGGGTGCGACATAACCCTGCACATCATGCAAGAGCCGGCGCGTGCCACCAGGTACGGGAACGTGGTAGTTCAGGTTCTCCCAAGTCAAGATTTTCTTCGGTGATGTTTTGCCGCTGATGCCGCTGACAAACCAAGTCAATCGGGCAGACAGGCGTATACCAAAACATTGCGCACCTTTTCTCGTTTTCCACGTCCTTGACTTCCGCTTGGGACTTGGTTTTCCGCTCAGCCTTGCGTGCGCGGAGAATATCATTCCGCTCCTTGGTCTCCTTATCTTCTCTCGCGAAGATCTAATAGGACCAACTGAGCACGGACGAATAGAAACGAATAAAATACCACCAACGTTCACTGTGAGTTTTGAGTCGTATGACTAAGCAAGTCAGATGTCAGCAACTTTGCCTAGAATTTGGAGCGTGGCTTACAGGGAAGTAGTCAAGAGCCTGGACAAACCAAGTCAGACTGCGATGGATTTTCACAGATCGATCGACGCACTATGATCTGCGTGATTTGGAATGCAATCAGGAACCCAAGGAGCACGAGGAAATTCCGTTTCCACAGGTCAGAGGTACTCAGACCGAATGCCGCCGAGATATAGTCATGCCCAGAAACGTTGGCGCTGCCCGCGGTGGAGCCGAAGAGGGTGCAGACCTGGTTGGGACCCAGTCCATCCCTGCGGCCACAGACGCCGTCAAAACAAGTGATGCAAGATACGAGAAGAACTGACGGATATTTTGTGATGTCTCCTAGATTCCTGGGAACAATGAAATTGCCATTGCAAAGCAACTTGAGTGAGGCTGTTCAGCCAATAAGAGCAGAACTCAGTGATGTAGCGCCTACTTGGATGCGCATAAATTCGTTCTCCATGCAAGCCTGCCAAGCTAGACGAATTGTGAGGGGCCGCTCGAGGAATCACGACGGTGAACGTACCATAACCAATAGGGTTGATATAATACTTTGGACACATGAACATCAAAATCAGGCTTGAATCTGATTCTACGCACGATCCAGAACAGCCATCTCTTCATACTGATGACAGGAAGCAAGTAACCAGAGTACTTGCAAAGAATTATTGAGTCGAGTTCTGGTAGCCAAAGGAAGCCTCGGACATACCTCCACACTGACAGTTTTGAGTTCAGTCATACGTATCATCGGCAAGAAGTGGATTCAAAAGAACACACAAATTGGGAATAAAGAAAACGGACAGTCGGATCGCAGTGTGGAAGCTCGTGCACAGTAGCCCCAAAGTGCGGAAGAATCCCTACAAGAATCGGAAGGTCAAGAGGTCGAAGCGACGACAAGGCAAAAAACCATGCCTGCATCGTCAGAAACGCCATGTAACTGATAAGATGGTACGTGAAAAAGCCGCCAGCTGATCGATTCAACCCGGTCATGAAGTACACGATGATGTTCTTGTTTGTCGAGTAAGATTAAAAGAGGGAAAGAGCCGCGACGAGACATACGAAGAGAAAGATTCGAGAGGCAGAAAACGGTAAGTCGGCAAGCGTGTTAGCAAGGGAGATTGCGGAAGGGCGATACATGCTGTAGCCCGTCTGTTTCCGAAGGATCGGTCGTCCGGTCATTTGGCTAGGCATCTCCCCAAACGCATCCAGACACGTCGTTAGCAGGGTTGCGAAGATAACACTTTGCGAGCGATGAGCCAGGCACTCAGCCGGGACAACAAAATTACTCACCCTCCACGCGTGAAGGCCCCAGCAGAAGTCAATGGCTGATTGATGTACGCGGCGCCGGCAACGAGAGCTAACAGTGTGTACAGCGAGAACTGGTGTAGAGCTGGAATTTGTCCTGCAGCCTCATCTGGAACTGCCGGCGCGTGAGCGCACGGACTTGGCCCATAAACCCAAGCGTATACGGGCTCTTCTTCGATACGCCCTTTTTCTTGTCGGCGGCGACGGCAGCGCGGAACGCTTCCTGATCCGTCTTTTCCGTCTGCATGCGCAGCTTGTGCTTCTCCCGGGCGTCGTTGAGGTTCCGCGCGTGGCGCGACTTTTGGAACGCCGCTTCCAACGCCTCGGGGTCGATGGGACATTCGCGGCAGATCGCCCCGGTGCAAATTGGCGCTCATTCATATCGGTGCACCCGGTGAGGTAGTCGGCAGTGCTTTGGCGGGGAAGAGATCTGTATCCCAGACCCTCAAAATAGGCGCGGGCTTCGGCTGGCGATCCGAAGAACACTGTCCGTCCCTCGGCTAGGACCATGACTTTATCAAATTGTTCGTAGATACCTGGAAAATTTCAGCATGAGAGTTGCATTCAAAAGGACGAAAAGAAACCTTCGCCGGCTTGATATAGGGTGACAAAGGTGGTTTGCCCAGAACATCAGTCATGATCCTCAGAGATTTGGCGAAATCGAGAGCCGTTGAGGCGTCGAGACCTCTCGTACTATTGTCCCAAGACTGCACTCGCGCTCTTGTGGCCATCATCTCCGCTAGACCGAAAGAGCGTCAGCTAGAAGTATGCGGCAAACGAGCCAAGACCAACCGATGGAAACACGTTTGCGCTCTCCTCCGGAAACACCGCGGACAAATTCATCCCCAACCAGCGTCTGGTGCGTATGCGAGATATTGAGCATCTTTAACAACGTGTCTTGGACTTGCGCGTCGAACTCTTTGCGTGAAATCCCAGGGATTCGGCCATTCGGCCCGGGGTCTTGCAAGACAACGCAAAAGACAGCGTTTGTGCGACGGTCAGTGTGGGGATGTGGATATCATCTGAGTTTTGGGCAGAAACAATTGCTGGCGGCAGACGATCGAGAGCCTACCTTCGTCATTGAAGACAACCTCTCCTTTGTAATGTTTTTGCATAGTTTGTGCGTCGATACCTTCGTAGAGAACGTCACCATATACATTAAATGTCTTGCGGTCATTTGCAATAGCTTTCAAGAAGGTCGTGCAACCAGAACCAGGGCAGCCCAAAACCAAGCACATTTCCCCCGCTTTGAGGAGTCCGGATGACCTGATTTCGTCAGGCCCAAGGCAATAGACGGAAAAATGGATCTGACTTGTGGAGGATGGTTCGAGACGGCCCTGCCTGTTTAATTAACAGAGGCGCGATGAAACCCCAGATGAACAGAGGGATCGCAAGGATAGCGTCAAGGCAGGCGCCTGCAAACGTCCCCACATACAACTTCACGAAGGATCGTTAGGAGGTACGCAACTTTTGGGAATGCAACATATACCTTGCTACCTATGCCGCCTGCTACACGAACTTCGAGATCGTCCCACGTTACTCCCACATGCTTCAAAAATCATTGGGCACGAAAAGCTATTAAGTGACTACGCGCGCACTTTGTGCTAAGGAAGGTCGAGGTGAGTACATACGCGCAATCCACACGTCAAACACGGGGTTCACCTTTATTCCCGCCGCCTGTTGAGCGTCATTCGAACTGGTCAAATATTCGCGCAGATCAAAAGGTTCCTCAGTAACCCCTTTCTCGAGATCTGAAGGAGTCTCCGACGTATATTTGTGGTGAGCCGAGTGCTGGGTCAACTGGCGCGCAAGCTCCTTGAAATCTGCCTCGGCTGAGGCAACGTCCACCGGATGCGACGATCGGGAAAGGTCTTGACGTCTACTTTCCTCGTAAAGCGTGGCCGCGTCGCCGGGAGTGTCCGCCATAGTGAGGGTAGAAGGGAGTCACCGGATTCCGGCAGCCCAGCCGCTCCCTTTAAAGAGGTTAAAAACCCCGCTTGGTAAGAAATTCAGCAAAGACGAAATGTCAAATGACATGTATGTACATCATTCACGCAAAAATGGAATTCCCAGCAGGTCTGCGGGGTTTCTAATCCCGATAGACCGGGACTCGGAGAGTGAATAATACTCGAAAGCTGCCGCAACGCGTGTTCGAGCGTTCTTTAATACCTTTCTTCCAGTAGTCAACATGCTGTAAATTTGGAACGCGGAACAAAGATGTTCCTACCGGGCCTAATGCCTTTTGTCAAATCCGCGCCGGCGAGTAAATTGCGGTGGGGCCCGTGCCCTCAGTGCCATCAGGAAGGAGTTTGAAGCTTCAAGCTTCAAGAAGGGTACTTACAAAGTGCCGACGAATAGATCACGGTGATCAATCACTTATGTACACCCAAATTGGCGTATACCTTCATCGAGCATGAAGGCTGCCTGTCTCGCTCTCCTCACCCTCGCCCGTGCGTACAGTGCATTGTCCCATGGGGACCACGGAAGTGGAATGCAACCTGGCGAGGACATCAAGGCCTATGCCCAGCGCCACGTATGCTTTTTTAATTATCGGCCATTCCCTCGTTTCTAATGTCGTCCAGATGGCCTCGGAACACCACATGTACGCTATGAACGACATATTATAATTCACAGTACTCAAACTTTTGCGGCGCAGAGACTCCTTTGACCTCCGGAGCTTCTTCCAACTCCACGATCTGAACCGGTGAGTGGGTTTCTAATGGCGATTCTCCGTACCAACGTGGCACTCTAGGGACGGCTTCTGGGACAGGGAAGAAGTCGAGGCCATCTATGGCGTGCACCACGTCTACTCACAGAAGAAATCCAAGGTAGAAAGCCTTAAAATTGAAACGCCACCGGGTTGATATTCGCCCAACAGGACGACGAGGAGCATCAGCGCAAGGCGGACCACATTTCCGGGGCGGTGTTAAAACTGCTGGACAAGAACAAGGATGGGAAGGTGTCTCCGGAGGAGTTTGAAGCTGTCGGTCTGGACGGGTTACCAAACTTCGATCACATGGGCGCGGAGGGCCACCACTACGATATCGAGAGCGAATTCTTCCTTCACCACGAAGGTGCGTTAAACTATATCTTTCCGTCTTTAATTCCGCTCAAGTTTTTGGCTACACAGAGGAGTTCCACTCCACGCCGGAGACACAGACCGACGAGTCATATAACCACCCCGAGGACCTCGAGCACTTCGCGCACCACGAGGAGATCGAGCGGAACGAAGCGATCAAGGAAGCTGCGTATCAAGGAATCTCCGTTGAGGAGGCGCTGCAGGCACACGACCCCCAAGCGAGCAGCAACGCGCTCCGGCGCCGTCGGAAGGCGAGACCGTCCAATCGTCCGAAGAGCTTGCGCAGCACCCCGAGGAGGTGCCCCACCCGCATGGCGAGCAAGTCGACGTTCCCGAACCTGTCGTCGATCCCCCATCATCCAAGCCAAAGGTCACGCGGGTGCCCCCTCCGGAGAAGCAGGCCCCGAACATCAAGTACAAGGACGCCAAGTCCGAGGGGATACGAAGGGCGAGTGGGGTAGCGGCAAAGAAGGGTACAAGTCTCCGATCAAACCTGGCGACAAGATGAGGTAAGCAAGCCGCCCGATGTCGCGAGCTCGACTCATCTTCCCCGTCAGGAAAAATCTGCCGTACAAGGTAACGCATCTCGTTCGCTTTTCCTTCTGGAGGGCAGAATTTACTGACGGCCAGGAACGCATGCAGTACAAATTCAAGCGGAATTGGGGCGACTTTTAACCGTGCCCTGGTTGGTGTTGGTTTTCCCTCGCTCTCTTCCATCCACCGTTGCTGTGAAGTTGGATCTTCCCTGTCTTTTCGAGTTATCATATATGTACACCAGCTTTATTTCACTCTTTTGGAACCAATTCATGGAATGGTGGTGGTTGCTCGCGAGGATCGACACCGGTCTCACATTTTTCTCCAGTGGTACAATGAGATTGTCAAGGTACTTACAGTAAATAGTATGCATGGGGTATCGAGAGGGAATTAACTTATGAATGCAGTAGAATCCTGATTACCGTCCGTCGAACATATCGTCCATAATCCCCTCTCCACCGCCGCCCAGTCTATGCTGCCCGCGCTCGCGTACATGCTCTCGTAACAGGATATACTGACGCTGGAGAAGAACGGCACGAGATCCCGAATGCTGTCTATCTGCCGCACAGAATCCAGCAACGGCCGTCGCATCGGCCGCCGGTTGCCGAAGGTAGCCAGGTAAGCGGCAGGGCTGGCAATCAGCCCGTTCATTACAGAAGGCGCCTGAAAGCTGAATTGAAGATCCCATTCGGCAAGGCAGTAAATCTACGACGTACCCTGGATTCTGAAACAGGGAGACTGCTGACGATCTCAGCAAGCTGATCCATCATTGCTTCCGGGAAGCAGTCCTCGGGCGGTATATCGCATCCACGGTATCTGTAATAAATATCCACTGGTGTCTACAGCGGATTGGTCAGATCGTGTAAGCAAAACGAAGCGAATGTCGCAAACATCTGGAACTCTTCTGATTGCAGTGTGAACAGCAAGTCGAGGCACTTGCTGGCTGAGAGAATGAGCTGCAGATCCTCGGAGCCATCTGGCGGCAGTGTGGTCATGAGTTGCTCGAATATACGATACTGGACGCGACTCGTTATTGACAATCAAGGATCGAAGCTATCCACGTACTAGTTCGGCCAAGAGTACAGGCCAGAAGCTTGCCAGGTTATGCGCCGACAGCCGGCACAACAGCACTCTGATACAGAGATACACCTCGCTCTGCACGATTGGTGCGGTAACGTTGCGTAAAATATCCACGAGCTTCTCTTGCACAGAAGGCAGCAAGGTCAGGAAGTGGTTCTTGTCTCCGGTGAACAGCACGAAAGACAATCTCCGAATATTCAAGGACCGAAGCAGCATCTCGTACTCCCTGTTGGTGAATATATTCGCAGAGGGCGCGGTCGCAACTTTGGCTACGCGAGGGCACCAAGGCATCAGTATCGATGTTGCCAAAGACAGATGGACGGGTTACCAAGCAGTTCAGGAAATGCCGTCTTGTCCTGATCAAACAACGATTTCATGATCGGTTTCCACTGTTCAGCATCGTTTACGCTGCAGTTGAATAGTCTATTATCATTCAGAAGGTCGGTGACGGGAGGTCGCCATGTCTTGAGTGCGGCGGGAATCTTGGTCAATTCTTGGATGATTGCCACAATGTTCGCGTCAACATCCATCGGTCTAGGAACGTCAGTGAGACTCAGCACGCTCAAGAACGACGAACCTCGATTTGCCCTTCAATCCTGGGGTGATTATGTAATAAACGATATTCGTGCACGACGCAACCACTTTATCGTTATCCATCAGGAACCTCCGCAAACTGGGCATTGCGGTGGAAGCAATAAATCCGGTTATCTGGCAAAACATTCAGCTTGAGAAATCCCCTCAATCATTTCACGAAAGTAACCAACCTGCAAAGCCAATTCTGCTGAAGGTGGGCGAGGTGCTGCAGCATCGACATTGAGGGACACAACACTCGCAGAAAGTTTTTCATCTGTATGGAAGCGAAGTGTTACGTGTGAATCTCAGGGCTGCAATCAACAGCTTACCAGCAGCACGAGGAGCGGGGGACTCTCTCCCGTTAGTACCCAGAGAATCTTTCGTCGTTCGACGAATCCAGGAGCCTTGATCGTATGCTCTGCCGACAAAGACAACGCAGGAATCCAGAAGTTTCCCAAACGTTTCCTGAGCATGTATCAGCTAGCTTGCACTAGGAAACTGGAACCAAGGTACCTGCAACTCCTTCCGTATTCGCCGATCTTCCATCGCCGTTGTTTGGGTGATTTTTTCTGCCAATACCGTGAGGCACCTAATCAGGTTGGTTGGTTTGTGAAATGCGGCATGAAATATCCCGACCAACCTCAGAGCCGGATACGTCTGAGGCTTGAATTCTCGTGTATTGGCAAAGATGTCTTTAATTAGCTGCAGGAATCGTCCCCAAACCTGGAGGGCAATCGGGCCCTCCAATCGTCGGAAATATTGTTCTAAAAAATTGAAAAGAACAGCATCGGTCCTGGAAACACGTAAACAATCACATTCTTCCGACGAAAAGAACTCACAATTCGGGATTGATGGCTTGTTTTTTGGTCTTCTCCGAGACACCAGATACACGGCACGTGATACTTTCGCAAATCATATGGACAGCGTTCTGAGCACTCTCGATCAGGACGTCGACAAGTTCGAATGCCTGTTCGTAGGGCGTCTGTGACTCCTGCGCAACGCTTAGTCCCGCATAGGTTAATCTGACCTAAGATTGCCTTACTGGAAGTTCTCGATTCCAAAAATCAATGATGGATTCAAAGACCTCCGCCGATTGCACACGGAACAGATGCTCGAGAACCCTTCGACACCGTAGTCTCGTTCGCGTGTATATCAGCGACAAAGAATCGTCCTTCGGTGACCACGACTCGCGATCCGACCATTTTAGGTTCGACCAAATCAAGTACAAAACGCGGATGCCCTCGTGAAGAGACCGGTATCCTGGTGACCGGGCCTAGTTCAAGACTTAGTTACTGCCCACCCTTAGGTGCGTGCGCCCTACCGTAAGTTGCTCGTCAACGACGTTGCTTTGGGCACTATCCGAGGTGAAAACATTTGAAACATAGCCAAGGAGACCGCTGCCTTCTGCTGTCTTGTCTGGCACAGGTTGTTCATCCTCAGAGTTGCCTATTTCAGTTGGATAAGCCAAGCTCAGTAAGATCAGTCGTTCAAGGCCCCAAGAAGCATGATCAGTCCGGCGTCCGTAGCACTGGACGTTAGATCGTCTGTGAATAGTCCGTCCTTGGAGGCGACGTTCAATAGGTCACCAAGAGACGCCAGTAACTGTTTGCACATGCACTCGTTGAGAGGCGTGACAAGCGCTTGAAGAGCAGGCTGAAATTGTGGTACTGCCATGAGAAGGAAATCAAGCCAGTGCTGTAGAACTGATCGGTTTGTAGGGTGGAGATGCCATCCACAAGAGTCTGTGTCAAGAGCGGGTTTACCGATCGAGAGCTCGTGTCTTGTGAAGGATCAGAACCAGCTATTGGATCACTAGTGCCATCACTTTGACGTCGTCTACCAACCGATTGACCGTTCGCTGCCGTGGACGCGGATATAAGAGAATGAAGAAGGTGTAATAACTTGTTCTGGAGGTCGAGTCGAGTCCGGTGAATGCTGAAGTAAAGTCTGCTGATAACGACGGCCTCGACAATTTCCACGGTAACCGGATCAACCTCTCCGCGAGCAACTATTGCTTGGAGAATGTCAATCGAGGTGGAATGGATAACAACATTATTGGGTTGCATGACCGCATCCAACGCCGGTTTGGGTTCTGACTGCAGCAGCCTATCTCGATGTCAATAGGTGGATCCCGGTTCGGAATTTAACTCTCACCGAAGTAGTACCTCTATCAGAACCTCCAGGTAGTTGGGCTCAGGATCGGGGATCCCCGCTGGCAAGACGCCGATCAGAATTGCCGTTTGAATCCTATGATACAACCATACCGGATTCGACTCGCTGGATTAGACTCTCGTGGTAGGACCGCTTTATCGAGGTGCTTCGGGCTGTCTTGGTGAATCCCTGCCCACCGAAACGAATGATTGCAAGGAGCATTTCCAAGAGATGATTGATATAGTGCTGATCGAAAGGACGCTCATACAAAAAGCCTTGCAATTCCTTGCCCCGGACTTTAGCGGTATTAGGTACGCGACGGATTGACGGGTCAAGCAGATCAAATAATATTGGATCCAAGACTCTGTCTATCGTTAGAGAAAGATTACTTGTGCCTAAAACATGCTCACCGAATATAGGATTTGAGACTACAGCGCATCCACGTCTCTCCGATACGACGGAGACACGGGTCCTCACTCTTGAGCGTTTCCAGGACAATCATCATGGGCACCTTGAAGTGGAAACCGGGTAGAAGATTATCCTCTATGCGTTCCCATTAGAGATATCCCCGTGAGAGGTACAGCGAGGGCCCACCGGTTAGTCTCCACAACACGCCAAAGGCTTCGTATGCTTCTTGAACGTTACGAGATTGTGGCGAGGTCACGGTTTGTGCCAAGACAGACTCGACATGGGATCGACTCGTGGAACCTTGAAGTGCCCAAATCAAATGGACCGTTCGCATATGATAAACCGCAAAGTTGGGACGCAGGTACTTGAGGAGTCGGTTGATCATCTTGGACATGATAGCCCGTTCGTCGACTAGCAGCCGCGGAAGTAGATCCGGGGTGCCATGCAACGCAACCACCAAAGATATGGTTCGGTCGACTAGGGTGAAAGTGCACGACTTGTAATTCTTCATGAGTTTCGGCAGATATAAAAGGACTGGGAAATACCTCATGCTCCAAAGTCGCAAGAACAGCCGATAGCCATTCCTCGGGGTTCCAAACGAGGGTTATGGGAGAGTTTAAGCCGCCCACCAGCCGATCTAAGATGTACAATGACTGCGAAGACACTTCACGTAGAGCGTCTGGAGAGCTGCAGCCGCTAAAGAAGCGGGAGCAATTGATGCTCAGAGCAACCAAGTTGTGGAACGCAGAGGCGAAGGGAATGGTAAAAGGTCCTGCCAATTCCTTGGGCTCTAATCGTGGCTTGAAACCATAGAAAGAAGCAGCAAAAATATATGGTCGTTGTGATTGTGCAGCTACTTGCATCTCCCCACTCAACTCTGGGCGCTGCATGAGAGCCGAATGTGGAATTTGGCGAAGCATCTCTTCCATCAAAAGCAAAGCTTCACGGACTGGAGACGTCAAAGTGCATGAGACGTTGTTCTGCACTTGAATCTGCAGGAAGTTGTCAGAGTTTGTTAACAAAGGCAGGGGCGTGCGTACGTCCAACAAGTCAGCGAGAGAAGCAAATATGATCGGCAGATGTATGGTTTGTATCTCTTCTTCCTGAACAAAGTTCCGGAGAATGAATAGCACAATATGGATTGCCTAAGAGCCGGCTGTCAACATGGAACTCGCGGAGTAGGAAGATCACAGACCTCGACCCCAGTTGCATGTCCTGTTATCTCATCAAACACCGCGCTGAGTAGTTGTTTCCAGAGAACAGAAGGCTCCACGGCTTCGTACAGAGTGCTCGCCGTCATTTTGACCTAAAAAAAATGTGTGAGAACTGAGATTCGGGGAGAGGCAAATAGCCAATACATCTTCAGCATCATCCGCGGCCTCGATCAGTTGTTTAACCGCTTTGAAGGATTCAAACACCAAAATTTCAGTCAGCGGTGCTCCAATCTCCCATTTGTCCAGTAAAGAGATGAATATTTTGAACGGTCTTGACTCCGCGTATTCCCCAGACGGCGCAAACATTTCGTCCTACCAGGGCCGTCAGCGTCAGCTGATGAAGGAAACGGATAGACGTACCTTAAGCGTGGTATGAAGGAGATTGAGAGCGTGCTCCCGCAGGTATGCCATCTGATGCTCGCTGTTTTCGTCCGGCCCAACAGCCATGTATATAGCCGGCGATTCAACGATAAATCACGTCTGAGCACAACGCTGGTCGCGGCTCGCATGAGGATGGTGCGGTCATCCGACTGGGCCTTGCGAATAGCCGCATTGTCGACCCGCATAGACTGAAGAAGGAGATCCAAGGCTCCCGTCTCACAAGAAGGTTGTCATCCTCGAGAGCAGCTGCGAACGCGCGAATCATAAGACCAATGTCTTGACCAACAATGCCCGTGATGTCTATTTCTGTACTCAGAGATTGAAAAGCAAAGTCGGACGGCACCGGTACCTTCTTCGGCGTTCAACTGAGGTAGTCGACGAGAGAGGGTTCAGTGCGGTCCCCCGAGCAGAGGGCGTCGTCAGCATCACGAGCCAGATGTTTTGAAAGAAGAACGCGGGTGTAACGGTGCCCGAAAGCCGATCCAGGAGGCTAAGGACCTGAAATCTCTTGAGATACCTGTTACAGGACCGACAACAAGCAGCCTCTCACCTTCTCGAAAAACTCACCAGTTTCTTCTTCGAGACCTGGTAGAAGTGCGAGAATGAAGGACTTCATGACGGGACGCAGGCCTGCTTGTATAGGAAGAAAATGGGTGTCGAAGAGACTCAATAATGTCGGCTGCAATTTGTAAGGGGTAGTTCAAGCCCGTGGGGCCGAGACACACCTTCACTGATGTCGACGCGTATTCAAAGAATGGGAAGAGGCCAGAGGACCATAGTGCGAGGTCCCGTTGAAGGCCCTCCGGCTAAACGCGAGTCAACTTCCGCGCTAAATGCACAAGATACATACGCAACACACCCGAGAACCGCGAGAATATGTGAGTACACATCCAAGGCACGTTGATGCACGCCCGTAGGTAGCGCCGGATTCAAACATTGCGAAAGCCGCTTCGCGACAATCAACTTGCGCGGAATCTCCTTAAAGTGCATGTACGACTGGAACGTCTGCACGCAAGGTATAAACCTCAACTGAGGGGGTGGCATGAGATGGAAACCACACGCACCTTGAGCAGCTGCTTCAAGAAAGCGATACAATCCGCCCATTCGTGCACATTATCGAACGAATTGAGACACCGTTCGACTTGTTGCGTGTACTTCTTGTACTTTGGATCCGCGGCGAAGGCCTGCTGGGCAGCAGCTTGCCAAAGATGACCGTCAGATTAAATCGACTTATGGAGGCCAACGAACGGCTAGAATACGGACCGCGTTCACTGTTTCTCTCTGCGAGCCATTTCTTGATGGAGGTTCCCGACCCATCGGCGCCGGTGGACAAGATTGACATTGAAGGCGACCCAGGAGGCCCGAAGGTTAGTTGAGAGGAGACGCCGAGTGTATCCACTGGTTATGGCGTCTACGAAGTTCTGACTGCGATCACGCTTTTGACGTAGGCAGAATCAAGTACATAGACCACGTAGTTTAGTACGCGTATTAAACTGCATTATACATGGGACGGTAACGAGCTATAAAGTAATTGCAGGAAACATGCTATCAGGATCCAGGAGCAGTCATCATATCTGAGTCGCCTCCATCCGACGCGGCGCGAGCACAATATTCCTCATCTTTGAAGGCACCGCTGAACTCGAGCGCGACGGCGCGGCAGAAGCAGCGAGCGAAGAGTTCTTCGTTGCCCGAGCTTTGCTGCCCTTGGTCGTCGGAGGAGCGGAGACGGACATGGAGGGTACTTTTGGCAGCGCGACGGATGAAGAGGACTGTTTGATGTCACCAGACGCGAGGGCCATCGCAAACGGGGACTCTTTCTCTCCCACCCACGTACGTGCGAGCCAGCGCCCGCCGGCGATGCCTCTAATTTCACGGTTAACCGGCCGCCAGTGCCGCACCTTGGTACCAGAGCGGTCGAGGGGCAAGACGGGCGCGAATCCGGAGTTGATTTTCTGCGGAGGCAAGACGGAAAATGGTTTGGTGGGGAGGGATATTGTGGAAGGGGACGTCTTGGAGGTTTATGAGCGGCTCCTGGCCATTTGAGAATGTCTCTGGTGGCTCAGGCGTGTGATGTGCAGACGAGACACTGTAAGCAGCTAAGAGGAAGAAATTAACACGTGCAGGGACGCGCAGGTAAGATATCGAATAACCTTCGCTGATAACGTCAGCCTCTTCCGCAGGCCTAAAGACACTGTTAATACTTCAAGAAAGAGTTGAACTGATTATGAACGAACTTGGGACCAGGTTTAGCACGTGGACGGGTGACCGCCGTCGCTGCCTTTTTCTTGGGACTGGAGAAATATTGAGTGGCGGCACATAGCCCACATCCAGGGTTCCCATCTGCCCTACATGCTGCTGAGCCTTGGTCGCTGGGACTTCGAACCATGTCATAGTTGGTGCGAGATTGGTGGGCGGCATCACTTTCTCCTTGGTTTTCTTCTCTTCCTCCGCTGCAGCCTTCTTCTCGCTCTTCGCGGCTTGCGCTTGGTCGCCTTCCGTTTCGCAGGCGACTCGGCAGCAGAAGAGGACGGGGGAGCAGACTGTGAAGCGGCCGGCGGCACGGCGTCGTCGTCGTCGATCAGCTGGTCCTCTTCATCATCATCTTCCTCAGGATCGTCGTGAGGATGCGCGCGCTTGCGGAAGATGCCTGGCCCGCGGCGCCCTCGTGTCCTTCACAAGTAATTTTACGCGTCGTGGAGGCGGAGGGGACTGTCCTCCTGACGTAGAGTAGAAATGGCGGGTGCATCCATGTCGACATCCTTGTCTTGCTCTGTTTGAGTTCTCCATGAGTTAGAGGTGGCTGGTGACAAGTCCAAAGGAAGAAACCCACACGAATTGTGAAACATCATATCTGTGTACGGCTGTGTGAAGATTCACACTATCACATCAGCGACAAACGACATGGTTCGGACAAGCTGCGACTTGTAACTACAAAATTTGTTCCGACTTTCCCTCGTACCCTTCCCATTTCCCCAACGCGTCCTGCACGTCCAGAAGACGCGTCCCATAGAAAATATGAGCCGTCGGCTTGACCACGTCAAAGATTCTTCGTCGTGCCATCATCATCTTCCCGCCAGTTGGGAGCCCCACAACTCCACTCCTCCGTTTTTGCGTTATACGATGCTACGCATACTCCGCATCGAGAGCAGCGTATCTCGTCTTCCACGGCTTCCCCTCCGTTATGTACGAGTCAAGGGCGGGGGGTCTGGTTCATGAGCCCATAAAGTCGTCCCTGGAAAGTGAATGGTCCAGATGCAGGCAGATCCTAAATTTGATTGGAAGACGTGTTGACTCGGAAGTAGCAGTCAGACTGACCGGACAAGACCTGCGTTAAAGTGAGCATCGGAAATGGAGTGGAAGAGGTGTCGCCACCCACTTGACAGCGCGTACAGTGGCAGAACGCACTCATGGTTGGCGCCCCGTTAATTCTGTATGACACCGAACCGCAA
>QVIE01002805.1:0-13069 GCA_013387415.1 Panellus pusillus | reverse complement strand
TAGGCCTACATTCCTCTTTCCATGCACGCTGCCTAGATTTGTGTGCAATCAAGCCGCATACGCTAGTCCCGGCGCGAATTTCGCGTTCGGGGCTGCGGCGCGCGGCTGGCTTGTGCTCATCTCGCAATCGGCGGTGTCTACCGCCCCCACGGCTTCCCGCGCTACCTCCATTAACTGCATCCCTACGCCGTGGCTCGCACCAGCCGGCCGTATCGCGCACGTTGTGAACGGCGGCGCTGCGATTCAGTGAGTCAAGATTGAGATGGAATGTTGCACCTGTGCGCGAAGTTGTCGGTCAGGCAGACGATCTTTCGCTCCAGTTCGATGCGTCTACGACATTGAGAGCAATCATGCTGCTTGTGTTACAGGTGTGTCTATCTCATTTCTTATCTGTTGAAATGAGCGTCCGTGCTGAGACGGCCGTTTGAAGAACATTATTGTCGAGCTTATCGATGAGGATTGCAATTTGTCGGAGTTCACGAGATGCGTATTGCATGATATATTACTAGTCTCCATTCTATGCTATTAGTCTCATATTGTCTGTGGACGTGGAAAGATCATCGTTACGGGAGACGGGCTATAGAGCAAGCCGTACGGTGCCACCAGATTCACAATTGTCCTTCCCGGTGAGTTACTACGATTTTCCTAGAGCCATGGAATTCGTTTGAGGACCATCGAGGGCTATAATCCGATTAGGAGCAGAGTAAGTGTTGAAGGTTGCAGGGGTCGAAGACTCAGATTTGAGGTCATGAATTGTAACTAACTTGAGTGCACTTATAACGAACTCAGTTTCTGTCCGAACATTTACCTGCCTCGAAGAATTCTACAACAGCTAACAAGTCTTGGTCAGTACTAGACAGATTGATGATACTACCTGGTTTAGTTAGAACTTGAGTCCAGGTTTGAAGAAAGAGATAACCTCAATGAAACTACTGGTGCGGCAACTTGTCATTTCAATGCAGGTCCAAGTATCAATGCAGTCGCTAGATTTCTATGAAAGAGTGTAGTATCCACGCGTGTACCTCGCATTTACATTATTCGCTCATATACATCCGGAATCTGGCCTTAGGTTCACTGACTAAATTCCTCGCAAAGTTCTCTGAGTCTCAAACGACCAGCAATGAAACATAAACTCACTAAAGCATGTGCAAAGAATCCGTGATGAAGTCGATGAAGATTCCTTCCAGTTTCATAGATTCTGAGACCAGCTGGTGTGGATCTCATGAAAGTCTACTGGCAGCGAAGATTCCGGCGGCGACCGAACGTGAAACGAACATTGAGAAGCGAGCATGGTAATTCAAGGCAAACCGTGTGAAGTGCGCTACAAATATGATTAATTTCATTGAAGAAAGGTATGCCGCTGTATTCAAGTTCTGCGTGTTAAAACGCACTGGTGTGAGGTCCGCAGCGAGTAATAAGTATCAATGTACCAACTGTTGACGGTTTGTTGACATGGCATGTGACCGCGCGGGCTCATCACACACCACGACTTACCTTCCTCCTTCATCCATATACTCTGTGCCGGGGCCTCGAAACGCGACATGGACTGACATGGAATCTCTCTTGGACGCCACCCGTCAATGACCGGCTTCGAAGCGAGGGAATAGACGGTCGTCTTGGTCGGCAGGTGTGTCCCTTTATTGTCAATTCGACTCTGTCAGTTTTTCATTCCAAACTCTCCAGTTCGGTCGATAGCCTCCTCGCGCTAGCTGTACCATTCTTTTCTACGACCCGACATATGGTCGATGGCAACATCACCCTCACCATGGTCCATTTCGCCTCATTTCGCGATGCGTACGTGTTTTCACGCACTTTCTATTCTATGCACCTTGTCCTCCCCGCGTAACACGTATTTCCCCGAAAGTTTCCTTGGCCAAGAGCAGCTCAGCTTTGGATGCCGAGTATGCGCGCCCGACCTGGGAATGCAGAAAGGCGTGCCACGGCTACGCTCAGCTAAAATCTTCCCATCTCTTTCCCTTCCTCCTTTTTCTGCATGACTAAACCAAACTCACATATTCTTCTCCTAGTAGGTACCACGCAAAGCGGCTGCGAAGTGCGCGAAGGCTCATCTGTGCGGCGGTCCCAGTGCCGCGTGCGGCTGCAGCAGCAACAATGAGCGCGCAGCCGGAGGCAACAGCGGCAGGTGCACGGGGTGCACGCGCTAGTGCGAGTTCCGTGCACCTATAACGGAGGCGGCGGTGTCGGGCTGCGGCAGCGGCCACAAGCGGGAGAAGTGCGCTTGTGGGGCGCGTGCGGGAGCAGCGCACGCACGAGACGCATGTGGTGCGGCGAAGTGAGTGACGCGCGTACTACCGCGGGCGTTGCGGGTGGGCGAGCGGCGTGCGCGCCAAACGGCAAGCAACGTGCGCGTCAAACAGGGAGCGGCGTGCCCGCCAAACGACGTGCAACGTGCGCATCAAGCGGCGAGCGGTGTGGCCACCAAACGACGAGCGGCGAGTGGCGAACGACGAGCGGCGAGTGGCGAACGACGAGCGCGAGTGGCGAACGACGAGCGGCGAGTGGCGAACGACGAGCGGCGAACGACGAACGACGAGCGACGAGCGGCAAATAGCGAACGACAAGCAGCGAGTGGCGAACGACGAGCGGCGAATGACGAACGACGAACGACGAGCGGCGAATGACGAACGACGAACGACGAGCGGCGAACGACGAACGACGAGCGGCGAACGACGAACGACGAGCGTCGAGCGGCTAGCGCTGTGGGCGCCAACGGACGAGCGGCATGCGCATCAAAGCGGCGAGCGGTGTGCGCGTCCAACGGCGAGCGGTGTGCGCATCAAACCGCGAGCGGCGTCGAGCGGCGTGCGCATCAACGCGAGCGGGTTCAAGCGGCGTGTGCGTCCAACGGCAGGCGGCGTGCGCGCGAGCGGCATGCGCGTGAAACGGAGGCGGGCGAGCGGCGTGCGCGTCCAACGGCGGGCGAGCGGCGGGCGCGTCCAACGGCGGGCGAGCGGCGTGCGCGTCCAACGGCAGGCGGCGGGCGCGTCCAACAGCGGGCGGCGGGCGCGTCAAATGCAGGCGGGCGAGCGGCGGGCGGTGTGCGCGTCAAACGCAGGCGGGACGACGCGGAAAAGCTGGCGCGCGTCGCAGCATTGTTCGGTATGTTCCGGCCCTGTATTTATGCTAATTTGTGGTAAATTATGGGTTATTTCAATGTATTTTGTACTTATTCTACTGATCGTAAGCTGCCGGGGTGCCAGAAGGTGCCGAGAGGTGCCGCATCAATTCCAACGGCCACCCCAGGGCACCTGTACCACCCGACATGTACCGGGTTGGCCCGCCATTACCGCTTTAGGCAGCCCAGCCATTACTCGTAATGGCCTACGGGGAAGCCCAATATATTACTAGTAATGGTGGGCATATGTGGTGCATTGCACTCGTCACCTCCTTTTTTAAACTCCTCTGTCTCCGCGTCCCATGCTTCCTTGGTCATCGCCATTCGTACAGTGATCGGCGCGGGCTGTTTTTCTAGCCGCGCCAAGCCCGCCATCCTTGCTTTGACACGAGGCTTGATGCGCTCGTCGTAAAACCGACGTGAATAGAAATGCAAGATGCGCGGCTTCGTCGGTGCAGGCGGTGCGAGGTTTTCTCTATCAACAGTTTTTTGAAAGACATCTTCTCCTGCTTCTTCTGCACAGAGCCGTACTGGGCCTTGTACCAGACACCAATTTTCTAGTGACACGAATAAGCTGAGCGAAGACAGGCATTTGAGAGAACTCACGTTGCGCAGTGTTCTACAAAAGTCGGCGCGTCTGGCCGCGACATCGGGGTCAAGGTCGTTGTCGTCCGCGTCTGGATCCACGTCGTCGGCTACCAGCTGTCCTTCTCCCAAGTCCTCATGCCACGCCAGTTCGAAGCCGTATGTTGCCGTATAGAGGTCGCGCATCTTGTCGTAGAAATCTCCGGTTTTTTTTCAGCTCCGCGCCGCAAGGTATTCATCCTTGTGGGCTTGAAAAAAGGGAGCTTGGTGCCATGCACCCAGCCGACCTTCCCTGGCTTGACAGGGCCTTTGCCCTGACGTTCGCGTCGGCGTTTTGCAGTACCGCGTCGCGGCATTCTACGCTCGTTCGGTAAGTCGAAATTTTCTTGGGCTTGTTTACTGCCTTTTACTGCACGTGCTAATACCAATACCAGTGATCAATTACGCAGACCAGTTGCCCCGGATGTCGCTCGTATAATCATGTTTCGAGATACAATATACACATTCAGGCAGCGGGCTCCCTGTCCTCGTCAGCCTCGTCGTCTACGGCGAAGAACGACGCCTCTGCGAAGCTCCGCGTGATCAAGACCTCTGGATCCTCCCCGCGGCGTAGCATATCCAGGTATCGTTCTTCGCTGCGTGTTCTGTGGGTCTGTCATCAGCCGCATTCATCGGTGTGCTCGTGTGCGACGTACGCGCTGCTCGAGACGATTCCCCCACCGCGAATGGCAAAATGGAGGGGCACTGCATCCGAGCGTACGCTCGTCGCTGCCCGCGCGCGCTCACTGCCTGCCCTTCCTGGATGCTTGGGGCTAGCCGCGAGCCTGGGCGCAATCGCGCCGTCCTCGTGTTTCATTGCCCTCTTCTTCGGTGAAGGGTGGGGCGGACTGGCAGGCTCGCTCGGGTGGGGGTGGAGTCCCAGGACCACAAGCGCTGCCAGACGATGATCGCATCGTCCTCGGAATGGAATCCTTGGTAGCTGGCGTCGGTGTATCCCGAGACACTCGCCTTTGCTTCAGGCCTTGACACCAATCGTAAGCATGGGCAAGACAGGCATATGTAGCCGCTCACCAGTTGTTGAATAGACCCACGCGAAACCCCTGCGTGACGAGATACCAGGGAAATTTGGACCCACGTCCGGTGTGATACCTGTGCGGTAGGGGGGCAGGCAATAATACCGACCATCCTGCTTGCCTCGGTCGTCCATGACCATGTCTTTGGCGGGCAGGTTGCTGGGGATCATCGAAGGGGCCTGAAACGCAGTGTCAAGAGAAAAGGCTGGAGAATCTGATCGATAGTAGCGCACTCACGTGTTACTACGGGTTTCCATGTCGCCGCCGCCGTGGAAGCAGACCGTACATACATATATCTGCGAGGAAGAACTGCTCATTTTATCGCGGTCGACAGCCACGAAGCGGGTGCATTGCGAGACGGCTAAGTACATAGAATTATGTATGATCACCAATCCTCATTTTCACTGTCCTCCTCATCCGATGAAGAATCTAGCTCATCCGCCGACCAGTAGTGCCGCGCCTTAGGGCGAGCGATTGTCTGCTTTCCCGCCGCCAGGTTTTTCTTTGCGGCTGCGCGCCGTGCTCGATGAGCGATCTCCTCGCGATACCTAGTACAGTTTCGTCACTCGTGGTGAGACCAACATCACCGCTACTGTGCAGCTACACACCGCTCTCGATAACGCGCCTGCTCCGCGCGATGCTTGGCTCTCTGCTCCTCGGTGGGCTGCGCACGGAGGCGCGCCATTCTTTCTCTTGCCTTGGCTCGACACTTTTCACGATTGCTGTAATGGATACCGTGCGTTAGCTTCCTTTGGGTCACAGACATCTCGCTACGGCGCACCGGGACCGATATTCTCGATATGTCTCCAGGCGGGAGAGATGGCGCAGGTAATCCTCTGGTGTCTCGAATAGCCGAGTCCCTGCCATGGACGAGCAGATGATCCCTTGAGAGTTGCGTAAACGGGCGCTTAACCTAAACGGGCGAGCGCTTGACCTAAACGGGCCTTAATTAGTGACGTCATCTGGCTTTCGACCGACTATTCTTCGTCTAGCCTCTCTTCTGAGGCTCATCGACCGTGCATAACTGATTTTACACGTTCAAACAACTGCTCTCTTTCATATTTTGACTTTTGACAATTATTTTTTTTGTGAAGCATTTATACCAAGGAAGTGCACGAACACACCACAGGTATCGTATAGAACCCGATAGCAGCAGCATGTACAGTGAACACTCTTTACCAAATCTTCAGCCTAGAGTGACCCTGAGAGCTACCAAACATTTCCTGTTCCCGGCTTTCACCGCGGCAACGCAGAACAGCGGCTGGAGTGTGAACTTTGAAAGTGAGACTAACCGGTGAGTGCGCCACAGCACACTGTGCCCGCTCTGTCGGTCACAGCAAGTACAGCGAGTCGCTTTTTATAGCCGGGACTTATGCCCCTGGTTTCAGTCTTGCCTCTCATGAAGAGCTGGGATCCTAGCTTACGAGTTGAATAGATGGGAATGGTTCCAATCGTGCACATCGCAGTGAAAGCACTAGCATAAAACCACGCCGCTACTCGGAGACCTGACTCTGCAGCGGCTGTCAAAAATCGATGGCGACAACCTGTATATGTGTCGTGAATAGCCACAGTGACTTCGGTCAGCCGACATATTCAGGCGAGTGGAAACGGTACATTTTGTGGGGAGGGGCGGTACAAGGTTTGTTCAACATGGCGCGGTTCTCGCCAGCCGCGGAATTCCATCCGGTGGATGCAGCATTCTGTAACTTTATCTAGCTCTCGTTCCAAAGGTCGAAGCACGTGCGGGAGGCCTCGTAGTAGGAAGATCGAGAGGTAGGGAAGAATGTTGATGTTGACTGGAAGGGACTTGCCGACAGCATTTCCTTTTAGAGAATCGGACTCCCACACGCCTCACCTCAGCGCACGACTTCATCTGCGTCTATTCAGGTTGTTACTTCACTGGCCAGAAGGGTTGCTCATCAAATGAGGGGCCTCGAGGGGTCTTCTTCTGCGAACCCATGGATACTCAATGACGGGGGAAACTTGTTTTGAGTGAGTGGCGATTGACGTGGCTTCGCGTCTTGTGCGTGCCGACAACATTCTTCCCCAGGTCGCGCAGCGCTGAAAGTCAAATCCAGCGCGCGTGCGTCTGTCTCTTCAGTCAGTGCGGGTGCGTCAATCTCTTGATCAGTGGCGCCTGCGACTCATTGGCGGGAACTTTCGATAGCGCCCACGAAGCGTATCAACAGAGTTCTCCTGCCTGTTGCCCATGGGGACCGAGCTCTTCAAGATATCGACACGAATTCCTTCCACGACTCGGGTCGCGGGGCAGCTTCCGCAGGGTCCGCGACGCGCCGCACGCCTTCAATACGGACGAAGCGCGTTGAGAGTGGACAGGCTCTCACCTCTGGCGGTCGCGTGGTTTCCAACCGGCCACGCACCCCCGAATCGCCGCTGTCTCATCTGGGCAGCCAGCGCACGGACGC
Organism: Panellus pusillus; assembly: GCA_013387415.1. Lineage (NCBI taxonomy): Eukaryota > Fungi > Basidiomycota > Agaricomycetes > Agaricales > Mycenaceae > Panellus > Panellus pusillus. The sequence goes on along the minus strand of QVIE01002805.1, from coordinate 5,849 downwards.
CGACTTGGCATACGCCGGCTCGCGTCACGAGCGTTGGGAGGGTTTGTCCGACAAGGATATCTACGTGGACGACGCGCGGCCCCGGCGTTCGATGGCGCCAAACCGCACCACAAATGCGGAATTTGCGGTTCTTTGAAGTCGCACCCAGTCTCGTACGTTCATTTTCTTTTTTCACATAGCATCCGAGCTAATTGAATAAAGTTACATCTGTGGTCATAGCCACTGCTATGCTTGCATACGTGTTTGGCTCGAGACGAAGTGGACCTGCCCTGAATGCTCGAAAACGATGTATCGCGCGCCTTTCCGACACTACGGCGAGGAGGCCAGCATCGAGGCGGACTATCCGACCTGGTCCGACCCGAGCCGCGTGTGGTTTAGTTGGGACGGGCTCTTCTTCCCCGGCGGCGCCTGATTGTCGTGGAAGAGGTCGCTTAAGTAGCTCCGATCCACGCGCAAATACAAGTTCTTTGAGTCCAGTCGCTACGAAACGTTGCACAGGGATGATGGTGATATGTCCGGACTCCGGGGAATCTCTCTTGGCTCAAGGTACTGCCGGCGGCGTGAATTGTCTACCTACCTTCTCTCTGCAAATGGCGAACAGAAAGCGCAAAGCCCCGGTGCTGCACGTGGGGGCACAGTCTGGGAATCAAGCTCGCGCAGCAGCGACGACCGCCGGCAGCGAACTCAGCGAGCGTGGTGGAGCACGGTGGGGTGTCATTGCCATCAGCGGCGGACACTGGCACCTTCTACGCAGAAGATCTGGCCACTAGCGCAGCGCGGGCGGACACAGATTTCACGTATCAGCTGGGAGACGATTCCTTGTCATCTCAGCCGGACGATATCGGTCTACCTAACGACGGCATCAATGTAGTACTGAAAGCTCGCAGATACGCAAACTCGGTGAGTACGGTCGTCCCTAGTTTTTTGAATAATCCCGACGTAAATGACTGGCAGGATCGTCCTTTAAAGACGTGGTTTCCTCATAACGATGAATATTGCTCAGAGCAGTTGCGGCGCGCCGGTAGAGGGGGTATCACGCGGTGCGCGACTCGCGGCTGCCTCGGCGAAGCGGAATTTCGGTGTTCACACGGGATGTGCGTGGGGTGAGGCAATGCGGTGCAAGGCGTGTATTGTGAGTACGCATGCTCAGCATCCGACCCATTTTGTCGAGGTGAGTTTTTTGCCGGAAAGCATCACGCATCAACTCTGATGGCGAGATAGAGGTGGACGGGTAGTTTTTTCGAGCGTAAACGTGTAGCGCTGCGCGACTTGGGTCTGCGTATACAACTAGGACATCACCGGGGGCCACCTGCCTTTATAGGCAGCCGGCGCCCACGATTTTGTGCTCTACGATCTCACGGGTGTACACGAACTAAATGTGGATTTCTGCGGTGCAGGACCGCAGAAGGTGCAGAGGCGACACGGCGGGGAGAGGATGACGGGGATGGAAATGAGAGGGACGCGAATGGCGACAATCTACGCCCACTCCCACGCCGACTTCAGCTCCTGCTTGTGTGTTGGTGGCCCGCGACTGTCCGCGCACCAAATACCTGTGCCACATTCGGTGTTCTGCGACTTTTCCACCAACTCAACTGCATGGGGAAAGTGACGGCGTACGACTTCTTGCGTGGCCTGGAATTTTGCACTAACCGCGATGGACTGGACCCACCACCCGTAAGTAAAAAGATCGGCTGATTGGGTGATAGCGTAACTAATGAGAGTTGACAGGATCGCCGGAAACCATTCATGCACATCATGCGGCAGTGGCGGGAGGTCAAGAGGATGGTAAGGGCAAAACGGGGACATGCGGAGGGCGGGACTCTGGCCACGAAACAGGGGAGCTGGCGTTGATATGTCGAGCCTGCCCCAACAAGGGTACAATATGCCCGATGATTGGGACAAAATCAACCCCATCTATCGGTGAGAGATTAGTTCATTGGGATCGCATGATAGACTGATACGCGGGAAGCTTCATTTATTTTCTTGTTCCTTGCCCAAGACGCAAATTTCCGACTCTCGAATCGGAGCGTATCATCAGAGGCGGCCGATCCCATTCTGGGTGATGGCCTCGGATATTTTTGTAGGCGCGAGGGTGACGACGGGTACAAAGCCCACCTAGCAAAGCACGTGAACAAGCAGGAAATGTCAAGCTGTTCTGGTTCCAAGCGATGTTCTTGGCGAACACGCGGCGGGTCAAGGGACTACGTACCACTGGGATCGGCGGGGTGACATGTTCTCGCCACAACATGTGGCGGCCGAACGGCATGGGCGATCTGCAGGTCGGGGAGCGGTATGGATCCAAGCCGTAGATGTCAGGCCCGTACTGATCCGTTTCAAGGCACTGCAATATGGATTTCTTGCTGGCGTCGGCTCTGGTGGCGCTGCGGGCATTGTTCCTTGTCGTGTCGTATGACATTGCATGCCAATATTCGCTACATTTCTGGGAAAGGATGGCGCGAATGCCGGCATCGCTACGTCTCAACATTCGGCCGGAGAACGTTCGTTGGAAAGTCCCGAATTTCCACCTTCCCGCACATAAAAAGCGGTGTCACGCACCGTATTCTTTCACTGGATGTGGGGTGCGGGAATGACTCACGGAGAGGGAGTGGAACAAAATTGGGCATTTTCAAATGGCGCGGCAGCCTCCACACGGCTGATGGGTCCGGGGTCACGACAAGCAACACTGGAAGACGTTTTCGGCTTCCATAACTACGATCGCCAACTTGCGATGCGTGAGTATGGTCTATCAGATTGTTTGTTCGGCTATTCTAATGGGTTTTTGCAGATCGTGCACCTGATCACCCTCGAACACTACTATTTAGAAGGTGCAGGATAGTGGGTGCTCCACCTCTAAGTAGTGCATTTTCTCGGTATTCTCTATGCTCCCATTAATTACAGTTAGCTACTCTCCACAGATACCTTTCTTCAATAGAGGACCTGCCGCCGGTGCCATCAGACTTCCATCACGGACCGTGATCACCGTTGTCAACGTCGCGTCGCCGCATCACCGCGCGATGCCATCACTTCCGCGACATGACAGATCAATTCTGTCATCATGCCCGCCCTTCGTCGTCGCTGTCGGCGGCGGGATGGCCCTTCCCGTTGCCCTAAAATCGCGCAAAAATTAGGGTGTATATTTAACATGTATACAGACACTTTCCATCAATCAAATGGCGAGCACACTATCACTAATGACTTGTACGCAGCTAACAATGCATCGAGCGCCAAGTGGAAAGCCGCTGTATACGGCGCACGCCGTCGCTGTCACTCGTCGGTAAAGATTCTGCCGCACGGCAGTCTCTACTGACAACTGCACATGAATTCTTCCGTTCGTCGGCTTGGCGCGTGCCATCTTTTCTCACACGCGCGCCGCTGTGTACACTATCTGTCTAGTTAGACAGAGGAAAGGGTGGAACATAATGAAAATACAGATGTCACTACTACCTACCCCTCTACTACTGAGTCCGCGACGCGCTGGCCGTGATCCCGTGTGATTTCGACAATATGATCGAAGGCCTCCACTAGGCCCTCGATACCCTCGTCATCCGTCTCGTCGTCCTCGTCGTCTCCGGCGCCCACCTGTACTCCATCCTGCTCTGCAGCCTCCCCGTCCACGATACGTTCGGCTCAGTGGCGTGGATGTCGGACTTGCTACGGCCGGTGGTGGTGGAGCGGGAATGCGGCGCTCCTTCGACAAGCTGACGCCGGGAGTTAGCGAGCCACTAAAACCTGGGTCTTGCTGAGCTTGAAAAGCCGCTTCCTGTGACCCGTGTTGAAACGCCCCTGCTGCAAGTGCAGGCACGCCACTTGATGCGCAAGTTGCGTTGCCCGGACTTCTTCAGCTCCGTCTCGTGGTGAGTCAAAAACGCCTCTTCGTCGCGCATGTACGTGAACGAAGCGGCGTTGAAACGGTGCACGTAGGTGCAGCCGTGAAATCAAATGAAGACTAAGTTTCTAATTGAAAGCGAGCAAGGCTCAAGCTAACAAAATCCCTCAATCTCAAATATATCACAACTCCAATCAATGCTTCGTGGGTGTGTTCGGGGTAGTAGGACAGGCGTATCGTCCTCCAAAATCACAATAGCGCGTATGATATTCCAAGTTTTCCAACTTCAATAATCAGGCGGCGGCAGTCTGGAACTGGCGGCGCTTTCAAGGTCTTTGAGTAGTACCCGGCGGTTCGTTAACCTGAGCGGGCTATGAAAATTGTATTTGTTTCAAGAGTAGTGTTCAAACTGAAGTGTATTCAGAATATATCGGAAAGTACAAGGTAGCGACTTTTCTAACTGGCGGCAAGTTAAATGCCCGGCAGTTGTATTTTCAACTCGCGGGTGTTCTGACTGCCGGCGGCTGTTCAAGTTCACTTTTGTTCTCGTATTGAACTCGAGGTTCACTTTCTGATTCTTATTCTTACTCTGACTTCGGTTTTATTCTCAATCAAATATTTCAATTGTCGCTCCCAGTACTTCGGAAGTCGGCGGGTATGATCTACTAGGTAGGGTTTACTCTGGTAGGTTCTACTACTGTACATGATAAAAACTACGCCTTTTATACAATTTGAACTTGGTATCTTAATAAGGAAATATGGTCCGTGCACCTAATCCGAGTAAAGCCGGCGGCAGGTCCGAATGTTGCGAAAGTGCCGGCGGCCAATCAGGATTTCGGTATTCCGTCTTTCTTGGCGATTTCTAATAATTCGTGAGAATGGCGTGCTTGGCGCTCAGTCATCCGCAGTTGTTACCGCACATGACTGTCTTTCCAGAAAGGCCCGGCGGCTGGTTTCCAACTCGCCGGCGGCTCCGCACGCCGTTCTTTCGTATTCCGGAAGACTGAGTCGACATCGCTGGTCGCCTAGCCTTCTTCAATATTCCTTCGATACTAACTACTAATGCCAGTCCAATTTGACTTGCAAAGATAGCTTTTCTATCTTCCCGAAGCGACGGCAGCTCAATCAGTCTTTGATTAACTCCCTCGGCTCGTGATCTTGTCCTTCCGTACCGCCCGGAAGATGTTCATCTGTCCGCCGGCATGTCCATCGTTCCTTCTATTACAACTTCGCACATTCTTTAACAGTTGAACTCACTACCGGTGTCATATCACATTTCACCGAATAGCAGCCTTCTGTAAATATGTTGGTTCAAGTGCCGGCAGTCGCTTTCTGAGAGCGGCCGGCACTCGTCCTTCAGGGTTCGCGAGTCGTGTACTGTTCTCTCAACAGCCGCCAGTTGCAGCCATAGTACTTAGGGCTTTTCGTAGTTCCCCTTGGTCACCTCAGGTGCAATAGTACGCGGTAGTCAGCCGTTTCCTAGAGCCCGGCACTCCATGTTTAACTGCCGGCTTGCGACCTTCAACGGTTCAATACACTGTCCCGGGGCGGACATGTACCCTTGTTCTGCCTCACTCATCCCGGCAGTTAACACTTCGTGAAATCGCAAAATTAAGCGGGTTTCACCAGTTCGTATACACTGCTTATCATCTCCCCCTTTCTGTAATTCTGACTGTCCCCAGTCAGCGGTCATCCGCCGGCGGTTACAAAACACAGGTAGGGACTTTCGGGATTTTCCATCTGCGCTGATTAGCGCCCCTCATTGCCGCCAGTGAGGCCCGGCCCGCTCCGAGGGTGCCCTAGATACCGTTTCTGAAATCATTTTCACACGGTTCAACTGCCCTGAAGATCATTCAATTGAGAAGACCTATTCAATGTCGGCCTTCTATTCCAGCGCCACGTTTTCGCCAATCCGAGCTTAACTGCGCATTTCGTCTTCCATTCCAGCCGGCGGGGCTCGGAAAAACCGAATCAGGCAATCCAAGTTCCTCTGGACAGAATTTAGAACACCAATTCCGTCGGT
>QVIE01002807.1:0-24591 GCA_013387415.1 Panellus pusillus | reverse complement strand
TTTGCAGACTTACCCTGTCGCGGATAGCCAGGAAACGGTCCGACCGCTGAGACGGACCCTCGCCGCCTTTGTAGCGAAGGGCGCTGGCGAAGGTCGATGCTAGGATGAGGGTGACCAGGAATTTGATGAGAGACATGGTCGTGGACTAGCAGGGTCTCAGCTGGGATGAGCGCATTTGACCGCAGTTTTATACCAGCTAGAGCAATGTCTCAAAAGATCTGCATTCTCGTTGCGTTCCGCTGAATTTGTCTTGATCGCGGGGCTGAGAGAATGTTGCGCCTCCGAATGTCGGTGGTTCAGAGGGGTGCCAGGTGACGTCTTTCCGACTCCGACTCTTCGGTGGAAAGATCCACCGACATGATTGACAGAGTTCAAAGATAATCCACGGAGGCTTGGATGATGAAGACGGTCGGAAAAATCTACGATCAACGTAGAGTAGAATAGCTGCCTTGTGCTGAAAGCCTGAAAGCTAGTACTGCGTATGACTCATGAGTCCGTGGAAGTAAGTTGCGCAACTGATCGAGGCTTTGGAGCCATTGTTCCGTGATGGGATCAAATGTTAAGAACGGATCAACTATGGGGATCGGCCCGGGATAGTATGTAACCGGACAGGGGCTTGCACACAACCGTCGGAATGTTGTTGTTCCCAGTAAGCATTTCGGAAAAGACTTTAGGGCCTATGAGGTACCCCTCGAGACGCGAGCAGTCGGTCCTCGGATTCAGAAAGCATGGACGCCGCCGGGCCAATGCGCGATTCATCTTTATACCGACTTTGTAAGTTGAAACGATCACGACACAGTATGACGTCCACGCACCGCCATTTAAGCGCGCGCGCATGATGCGATAAAGTCAAGGAGCGGCAAAGTATCAATCGAAATAATAAAAGTAGGTCAAGGCAACGCACAAATCACCAAGAGAGCATCACATCAGCAGGAACAACGGGAGTTCATGATCGGAAGTCGTCGCTATGGCGTTCTTACTAGAGAGCTTGAGGTTATGTGCATCAAAAATGCCAACTTGAGGCGCGCGCACGGGTAGGAATTCTATAAGACTATGTATAGACTCGAGCCATGCCACACGACCAGGAGTTGTCTGGGATACAATTGAATAGAAGATCATACACACTGATCTCAGGCCGCTGCTCTGCCTGTAGCAAGGGATCTATAAAACTGGTCCAGAAGTTCGTAAGCATTCATTCCCTTTCGCCAGACCTGGTGTCTTTTATTTTCCTTCTTGACCTTGCACTCCCTTTCATTTATATATATTAATGGCACGCATCACCTCTATTTTCCTGGCGCTCTTCGTCGCTTCTGCTGCTGTCGCAGGTACGTCCCACACTAAGGAAATTAGTACTTAAGCTAGATAAGTTCTTAGCACCCTTCCAGCGGAGGCAGACCGCGGTCACCACAAACAGTCAGGGTCAGACCGCAAACGGCGATCAGGACTGCAATAACAGCCGTCTTTCCCTCATTGCCACGCTTACGACGGCCGGTGAACTTGTCAATGTGATACCCACAAAGTGAGCGCAACGCATCAGCTAATAAAAATCCACTGCTAGAATGTTGAACTCTCTTCAGCGACACCAACACCGCCAAATCGGTAGCAAACGCGCAAGCTGGCCTCATCATTGCCGGAATGGTATTGAAGACATCCTGAGCGGCCTCATCACTGGCCAGTTCCCGCCTGCGTCTGGGCAGGCTTCCGTGGACCTGGGGATCAACTTTGCGAAATCGCAGTTGGCCCAGATCAACAAGTACGCCGCGGATTCAGCTACCTTTGCTTACTTCTGCTTACCATGAAATTTTAGCCCCGCCGTCAACTCGTCGGTGTCCGCTGCGCAGCAGGCGGTTGACATTGCCCTCGGCAATGCTAACGGCGTGGCCAGTAACTGCCCTAAGGCTGACTAGGGATGCGTGCTGTTGATTTGAGGGTGTGCTAGCTCAACTTTGTGTATAATAAGAATTCTGGGAGTCATGTTAACGGGAATCGCATCGGAATTGCATAATTGCCTTTTGTGGCCGCGAGCGGTTGTTACGACTTGTTTGTTTGTTCGTGTGGTGGACATGCCCTTTGACACGAAATGGACCTCCGACGTCTGGATCGCTCTTTTCGTGCCCTTGCTCATCGGTTTCGCAGGATGGAGGCTTCACAGCTCTCTCTCTGTCACATGGCCTATACTGCGTGACCTCATAATGCTGAAATCCCCTGCCGAGTCTGGGCCGTTCTCCTTGAAAAGAGCGCGCAACGCGTATGCACGATATCGGAATTTGTCGGTGACTGAGGCTTCTCGGATCCAAACGTCGTACGCGAGTATTGGCCGGGCGCAGAAGCGGCTGGGGTACACCATCGGCTATCCAGCCAAGCTGAACAGGCTGGCGGAGGTTACGAATGTGAATGGGAAGGTCACGGACGCGATTGCCAGGCTCGCGGAAAAAGACTTCGATATTGACTTGCCTCCGCGCGGCGGGAACTCGATGGATCTTATGCGGGTGAGGGAGGCGCTCAAGCACTTTGTCCGGGACTGGAGTTCCGATGGTATTCGAGAGCGAGAACGTATATTTGCGCCGATATTGGACGTGCTTCGAAAAGTGGACGCTGAAGATCGACGAACCCAACGGGTCCTTGCTCCTGGATCGGGGCTGGGGAGGTTGGCCTGGGAGATCTCCCAGCTTGGTGTGTATATCTTCTTCGACTGATTTCGACTCGAAGAGAATCAATTATCCCAGGTTTCATGGAAACCACGGCCAATGAGCTATCTTTCTTCATGAACTTGGCATTCCGTTTTCTGCTGTCCCCTACTACAACGTCCAAAGTAAACGTGCATACAATCCACCCATACGCACATTGGTTCTCGCACCAAAGATCCTCGGCTTCTCTCTTCCGTTCCATCACCTTCCCCGACGCTGTCCCTCGTCTGTCTCCGAGTTTCAGGCTTCTCGAACAGGACTTCCTCACTCTCAGACCGCCGCCTCCAGCGAACCCCCTCCTCCCTCAACTCCCAGGCTACGACTACATCGTCACCCTTTTCTTCATAGACACATCCCTCAATATTTTCACCACGCTGGAGCAAATACACACCTTGCTTCGTCCGGGCGGTACGTGGATTAACCTTGGCCCGCTCCTCTGGACAAGCGGCGGGCAAGCGAACCTTGAGCTAAGCCTGGATGAGCTTCTGCGTGCTGCAGAGGAAATCGGATTCATAATCGAGCCGCAGGAGGATGGGCAGCAGAGCAGAACGGTCGAGTGCGAGTACACCAGCGACGCCGAGGCGATGATGCGATGGATCTATAGAGCCGAATTCTGGGTTGCACATAAGTCGAAGTAACGTTTCGTCTTCATTTTTGCTATCCTATCCAAACAAGAATCTGAATTGGGCTACAAAAAATAGGTATGCGCTTCGTGATTTGTACAGATCAAATCCGCCTCGGGGATTTCTTCAGGCCAACCTGAGACACCGACTCTGAGCCACGGTCAAACCTCGAAAGCTTCGGCGTGAAGGCTTGATTTTTTGGATTCGTCGTGCAACGGTTCTCCGACTGAACGTACCCGCATAACCTTCCTATTCAGTGTTGACACCAAGCTGACACTTTGGATTCCTTGACATGAAACATGTATGATGTAATTCATGTCGAGGGCATTTTTTGTGTTGTAGTGCGGGAACACGCAAGGCGAAACTCGTGTGTTCTCGGGAGACGCTGGCTGGTTTTCTGAATGTTGATCTCCGTTGACTAGCATTTTCGTACGTAAGGTCAAAGCGAGTTATAGCGCACCGTCACCACGATGATGACGCTGACGAACCAATTAGCGTTGAAGGCGCTGGTGGCCAGTGGTTGCCAGTGACGCGCCTGGTACGACTCATGCTGTGCGTATGCATCATAAACTGTGTAAGTATTTATTATGCCACCATTACCTTTCCTGTGAGCCTTGAATGTGCTCTCGGATGACTCACGAAGCTACAGACCGGATGTCGACGGACAGTGCTGTCATCGCGGATCTGTGCTTTTTGGAGCGGTTCCGGCTTGGGAGACGTTGGCGCAGATGGCAATGACGCTGTTGTTGGAAACATTCGATCACTGCTGGAACATGTCTCTCCTCGAATCCGACCTTTCTCTCCCTCCATGATCACCTTCGACAGCATCTCCCCCGAGGAGATGGAGGCAATGTGCACCCCCATGCACCGCATCCTCTCCCCGGCCCCATCCTCTAGCAGCACAAATTCCTCGACGACAGGTGCGCTCTACCTCGGCTCCATAGCGGCCATGCACGACCGCGACCTCCTCCGAGAGCACCGCATTTCCCACCTCGTGCAGGTGCTCGAGGTGCCGTGGCAGCCCCAGGAGGACAGTGACGAGCCTACAGCCTTTTCCTACCACCGCATCGACCTCGAAGACCGCACCTCTGCGGCACTGCGTCCCCATCTCGCCGCCGCGTGCGACTACATCCACACCGCCCTTGCCCGCGGCGAGAACGTACTCGTCCACTGTCAGCAGGCGGGTGCCCTCGACTATATACCCTGGATCAACCTTTTTCATTCGATTTTTTTCTTTGACCCTTAGGGCGTATCGCGCAGCGCAGCCGTCGTCATTGCTTACCTCATTCGCGAGCATGCTATGAGCTACGACACCGCCTGTGCGTTCGTGAAAGCGCGCCGAGCCTGCATCCGTCCCAATTCTGGCTTCACTGTGGCACTCCGGGATTGGGAGACCGCCTGCATTCTGAGGAGCAAAAGCCCGATTTTGATTCCCGTTCCTGCTCCCAAGTTGAATTCCAAGACTTTTGACTCGAACGTTCCTCATCGGCATCATGTTATGCATACACTGGAGGAACAAGCGCTCGACGACCCCCTTCGAACGTGCTAGTGGTTAGTAACACGCTCAGCATACATCTACATATTTACGCTTTGCATTGATTCTTGTATCCTTACGGCCAGCCATGTACTGATGACCACTTAGTGAAGCGTAATAAGGCTTGTATTACATCACATATATACTAGCATCTGCCAGAAACAGAAGACAGAAAACGACCAGCCTGTCGTGCCTTTAACATCTGTGTGGTGCCCACCTCCGTAAGAAGGTTACTCCAAATTTTCAACTTCTCTTCTTCCCCGAAGTCGCCGAGGCCACCGTTATTCCCAGAGAACTGTTGCCCGTGGAATGTGACGTCAAGTTGGAGCTCAGTTGCTCCATTGTCTTTGTAAAGTCGACCATTGCTCTGAATCCAAGGCCCATAGATGTCGGCTCAGTTCCTCTTAATGTCCATCGAGGAAGCCTGATAGAAACGTACTCGCAGTGTAAGTTCCGAGGCGAGTCATTATTACGGGCTGATGCAGAGTCGAGTCCAGACCGCCGCCGAATTCGTCCCGTAGCTGCCTCTCGCTGGTGAGTACACAGCGATCGCCGTCGAGTAAGATTCAAAGAAGATCTGAATGACATCGGAAGATTGCGAGCAGCCATTTGCGGTTACCGGGATCCACATTCGACGGCGCGGTACACGTTCAGCTTTGGGTCGACAAGTCGACGACGACCCGACTCTCATTGAACGACTATATGAAAGAGGGCGTGGGTACCGGAACCACTGGCTGAATCAAGCCTGGCGGGCGGGCGGGGCTCCAAGAAGTGACGGTCCAGAATCCAGAGAAAGGAGACGGTTGATGTTCAAACGCCAGTTTTTCCGGCGCCCATGGGTCACTAGCTATAGAACTTTCCCGGCTGGATTCGGAGAGGCGTGACTCGATCGGCGGCTGGGGGAGGTTTACCAATGCCGACTGACTTGAAGATCCCAATGACAGAAAACGTCCTTCAAATGGCGCCAGGAGCCTAGGTATCTTCAAGTTTCCGAGGAAATTATTATTGTCCTTGAATATAGCGGGAACGTGGGGCACTCCGGACGTGAGCAGGTTGAATTTGGTATTCAGAAGGCGGTAGACTCGGACGTTGCAGAAAACCGTGACCATCGTAGGCAGCTAGGACTGGCGCTGCTGTCGGCAGGTGATACTGGTATGAGCGTACACGTTGATGAGGAAGGTTCACTAGACTCTTGTGAGAAGGTTGGAATCGTCGGATGAACGATGGCCGTTGTGCGTTGAGATCGCAGTATTTGGTACTCCTCATACAGTAGTAACAGTACGAGAGACTACGAGAGACCAAAAAGAAGAAAGTGCGCATCAAACAACATTGATGCCGCGCCTCAATTTGATTCACCGCCGTCCGACTCACATTATTATCGAGAGGAGCACAAGAGACAACAATTGAATTCCGCAAAACACATGAACAATCGTAAAACAGACATGGACCAGAGCAAACATGGACTAGCAATGCAACTTGAAAGGACATCTACATGGTCGACTCCCGCTTAATGATCTCTGGTCCCAGCAGCTGAACGGTCGTAGAATCAGCATCGAGTCCACGATAGAAAGTGTGTACGAATGATACTCACGGCAGGTTCCATTGAGCACCTGGGTGCAAGTCGCAGGCACGGTGCAATTGGCCCTGGTCGTGGTGCACGCGCTACCAGATCCGGGATACGAGTACGTCCCGTTGGCGCAGCGCGTCGCGTTGATATTGCCGTTCGTGATGGCGTAGTAGCCGCAGCAGGTCAAGCAAGTGTGGCTCTGGCCCGCGCTGAGTGCGAGGACGTGAGACGAGGGGGTATTGATATGATTGAGGGCAGAGAAAACTCACGCGGCTTGGAAAGAACCGCCAGAGGCAAGATTGTAGGACGAGGCACCCGCGTCTAGCAGATAGTCGTGAGGTTCTGAGGGAAGAAGATCTAGGCAAAGACGTACTCAATACATATGCTCCTTTGGGGGCAGCGAGGCAGTGCGCCTGCCCGAGATCGGGCTGGTAGTATCCCGCAGGGCAGTTAGGGCAAACAGCTTTGGTGCCATTTTCTGCGGATAATGCGTCATGGTGGAGCGAGTATGAGCCAACGATTGTGCGTACTAGGTTGGTATTGACCAGTGCCGCACTGCGAGAGGCTTTGTCCATCGCTGCAGTAGTGCCCTGAAAACCGGTCAGGCGACAGATATGAGACATGAGGGTCCAGCGAACCCGGGGGACAGATCGTGCAAGTGCCGTTGTTGTTGGGATAGTACCCAGCGGTGCACGGGGCCCGCGCCTGCAGTCCGCTCTCTGCCCCCCTACGGATGATAAATGTAAGAATAAGGAAGTAACACAGTCTGAAAGTGCGTACTGGGGGCGGCTTGAACGACGGACGAAAGCAGGAAAGTAGAGATGAAAGACGCAGAGAAGAGCATTGCAAGTTTTGTGGTGTGTGAGTGGACGTGTGGGACGTTGAATTCTGTGCTGAAGATGCAGCAGGTTATATACATTTCAGCAACATTCTTCGCAAGAATGCATCAGCGGAAGCAAATCGGAAGGGGTGATGAGACCCGCGCGGAAACACAGGGTCTGATATGCAGAAGGTGGAATGCAGTTGGACTGTCTTGGATCGCAAGGCGCACGTAGGACGTGCATATTGGACCTCGAAGAGCAAGCAAGCAGGGACTGCCTGGAGTACGGAAGAAGTAGCGGTAGTCTTGCTCTGGGACAGACGCTACAGCAGTGGTCGCAGAGGACTCCGTCACGTTCGGGTCATAGATTGTTTTAGCTGGGGTGACATGTCGCAATAGCGTATATGAAAAATGCAGGAGAGGCACCGCCCTCTCCAAGCAGCCCAGATGCTGTCTGCCCCGCGTCCAGCGACCTCCGTCTGGCGTACTACCCAGACCCCGGAGGGCCACCACGCTGCCCAAGGACCGGACTAAATACAGGGTCTCATATGCAGAAGGTGGAATGCAGTTGGACTGTCTTGGATCGCAAGGCGAACGTGGGGCGTGCATATTAAACCTCGAGAGAGCAAGAAGTAGCGGGCAGTCTTGCTCTAGACAGAAGCTACAGCAGTGGTCGCAGAGGACTCCGTCACGTTCGGGCCATAGAATATGTTAGCTGGGGTGACATGTCGCAATAGCGTGTATGAAAAGTGCAGGAGAGGCACCTCTCTCTCCAAAATGCTGTCTGCAATGCCTCCAGCTACCTCTTTCTGGCGTACTACCCAGACGAGTGCCACCACGCTGCCCGAGGACCGGACTAGATGCTTCGCTGCATTAACCTATCCTGCGATGCATGGAAAGCACGGAGCTGGCTTCGGGCGTGTCCCGGAGACTAGTGGTCACCGGGACGCGGGGGCGTGGCCGGAGAGACGAGAGGGCCTCGAAAATGGCGAATACGGCACGAGGCACAGATATTGATTGGTCGCAAGATCAGAAAGCTGACGCAGTGATGAGATTGCGGAATTAGAGACTGGTTTTTCGGGGTCGGAGCAGAGGAGACTGGGATGTGCTTGCAGGTCGAGGAAAGACTCCCTGCTTCGGAATGTCGTTTTCTTGTCGTTCTGGCTAAGAAATTGGAGTCCTGCGCCCTTGTAGTAGCTGGGGCACTTGCTGTGTAAAAAAAGCGTAAGTACCACGAGAGCAGTGGGGGGAAGAAATGCTCACAGACGATCTTTATTCCGCAGGAATATCCGGACAAAAGTCGCGTCGATGAGAAGAGTTGAGGCACATCAAGCTTCGACCCGGAGCACACAACGTTTGAGGCACGCGTAAACGAGCTCGCAAGCGCATTGTAAATCGTCACGAGCGTATCCCGGGGTCAGACCTCGGTTTGCGAGCGACGACCACATTTTGGGGAATCGGCATGTAGTTGACCCGCGACTCGCGTTCCGCCGCGACGGCTTCAGCTTTGATTTCAAGGCACTTCGCAAGCGTCCCTCGTTAGCCGCCTCCCGGTCCAATGTCTTTTGCGTCACCGCTTCCTGGAGACAGCCCCGCAGCTGTTTCGTCTTGTTCTTGGTTCACAAAGATATCGTCTTGTGCGAAAGCTCACCCTTGCATGACTGCTAGCAGCTAGATGAGCCAGGACTGTTGATAAGTAGTACGAGCCGATGTTTGCATGTGCCAAATAATTTCCTTATTCTTGGGTCGTGGGATCATTGGACAACCTCGTCACCGTTTGCTCTTTTTCTGGCCTACCGCCCTCCGCGGCTTGGATGCGATGGTCGAGTCGTCTCTGGCGAATTGGGACGGCTCGAAAGAACCAATGCCGTCCAATATTCACCTATCCTAACCCAAAAAATCCGCAATTGATCGCAAGTCCGCCAACAGCATTGACAAGTCCAAAATCTTCGGGGAGTCTTTCAGAGGCACTGGGAGCGCAGCTGTAGAGAATATATCTGCCCAGGTACGGAACAAATCATCTTATCGTGGGCCAGGTTCGATCGTGGCTCCGATCTAGGTTCGAGTCAATGGCACCTCGTCTGCGGACGCGGTTTGTACTCCTACTATGCTCGAAATAGTGCAATGCACTAATATATGGATGCATAGACGCGTATAGACCTCTCATCGCTGCACTCTGGTTCCCCTTGTGAAATTCTTGCCGTGCAGTTTCTCTTTTGCGCGCATAGATGTCGATGCTGACTCGCGCACATATCTAGAGCCCTGCGTCAGCGGATAGCCCCGCGCCTGCGTGGATTCGGGGACGCAAGGACGGGCTCGGACCGGTGCGTTGGTCGTCCAGAACGCACGCGTGTGTACTCACCTGACCGTCTAGCGCACCCCTTCACGGACCAAGACAGCACCGAGTCTTGGTTTTTCGTCAGAGCTCTCGCTCTTGTCTCCGTTGTCCTCTTGTTCGTCTGAAGGACCCCGCCCATCGGCTTCCCTACCCAATTTGCCATCGGGAGAAACAGCGAAACGCGCCTTGCACCCCACCTTTCCGTCACCGGAATCCAGCAAGTCGCTAGAAATGGCTGCATCAGGCTTGTCTTATGTGCCTGAAAATACCAGCGGAGAGCGTAGGCGAGTCGCTCCTATCCACGTCTACGGAAAGCCCAGAGCGATGGCTGCGGGTGTGGGTGGAGCATTGTCGTCGGGAAGCGGCGCTGCTTCTGGCTCTAGTGAAAAGGTGTGCATTACTCTTTTCTCCTCCTCCACGTTTCGGCCCGATCGATCGAGGTTTTTTTTTGCTTCCTTTTCCCTTGTTCACCCCTTTCCGCGGCGCGCTGACTTGTGCCACACTCAGATTTTGAACACGACGACTATTCGCAACACAGCACGGGCTATGAACGTGAACGGGCGCGCGCAGCACCAGGACTCGACTGCGGGGGCGGGAGTCGCGATCACGTAGAAGGGGGCTCGCAGGTGACTGGTTTCACTTCCTCGCAGAAGGAGACGGACAAAGGGAAGATGAAGACTAAGGAACGGAGCGAAGCTGCAGATATGAATATGGATACACATATTGGAGAGGACGATGGCCCTCCTCGGAGAGAATGCGTCCCTATTCGAACCTATGGGCGACAAAGCCAAAGCCCAAGTCGAAGCACGACTTCGGAGCGGGTGCGTGTTCTTCCTGCTCCATGTTTCTTAGTGTTCACAGTTTTGATGATTTTTGTGGTGTAGCTATTCCCTACCCCGCCCGAAATCGAGCGCGTTCCCTCTCGGCCACTACAATCGCAGCCCCGATCGGATCTGCGCGAATTGTTCACTCCTCCGCCCCCCTCGACCGGCGACCCGCGCAAACTCTTCACTCCCCCGCCCGACACAAGCAATCTATCCTCCCCTCTTCGGGACGGTGGAACTCACCTTATCGTATGGCCTGGGCGCCGCCGGTCGAGCTCTAGCTTGTCGATTTTGAGTGTGGAGTCCATACCGGAGCGTGCCACGGAAACGAAGCGCAAGCGGAAGCGCGAGATCTTGGACTGCGTGTTCATCCCGTCCTCCCAGGGGCGCGGGTGGCAAAACGTTCCAGGCGGACGTCGATCTCGGTGTCGACGGCGCGCGGGCGCAGTCGCAGTCGGTCTACGAGCATGGAAGAACGCACCGACGCGTCGTCAAGTCGAATTCGGCGCCGGTGGAACAGCCCAACGCTCAGCGATGGCGTTGGTCGGTACCGGAGCCCGCCGAGCAAGAGCAGAAGCAAGAGCAGGAATGGGGTCGAGGTGCATAGCTCGCTGGGCGCGGCGCTGTCTCATGCTTGGGCGAACAACGAACGGGGGATGTCTGTCCCGGTGGCGCTCGGTAAGGTGAAGGCGGTTGCCGATGGGAGAGGACGGAAATCGGAGAAGGAACGAGGGAAGGAGAAGGAGGCAGGGAGGGAGTGGAAAGAGAAGCAGAAGAAGCGTAAACGCTCTGCTGAGCCAAAGGCCCCATCCTCCTTGACAACAACGCGCAGCGCGAGACGCTCCGGAAGCGCCCTCGGACCGCAGTTGCCCCGCTACCTGCGTCGGGCGCCCCGATTGCGGGGTGCCAGCTGGACACCGAAGGCTGTCTGCACCTCCGCTGGACGTGTTGGTGGCGGACCTAGACCGCCAAGCGTGCGCTAACATTGCGGTGTCCATGTACGGAACGCTTCTGGTGGAGACGACCGAGGCGGCGCCAGGGTACGAAGCGGATTGCCGCCGTTTTCTCTTTTGCCGCCGCCGTCTTCGCGGGTAGACGGGGATGAGGGGGATGTGAGCGCGGCGGGATATACGCTACTGGGGGTCGGCGGTGATGGATGTGCCTATTAAGAAGAGGCCTGGGCCTGCTGCTGCTGGGGATGGTCCAGACGCTGGCGCCGCGACCAAGACTTCCGGTTCGATCCTTGGTGGGACGAATCAGCAGACGCCGAAACCGAAACCGAAGCTGAAGCCGAGGGCAGAAGCGGAAGCGTCGACGTCCAAGCAGTCGCCATCTGTTCTAGCACGACCATCGACGGATGCCGCTTTCCTCGTGTCGATGCCCAAGGCGCCGCTTCCCGTGCTCCCTGTTGTCAAGGTTCCTGTCTCACCACCGCGGCCTATTCCGACTCCTGGACCTACTCATGCAGCCATTGAACTACACCCGCAACCCACGAATTGCCTCCAACATCCCCCGACACCATTCTTGCATCTACCAGCTCGGTTTCTGCGTCCGCTGACTCGGCTGATGCACCGGCTCCTTCAATCGTAAACTCGTATCTTGTCCCTCTTGGCTCTCCCACTCCACTCGTTGACTACAGCTCTACCCCCGAAGGCTCCCCTTCTATTCCAGGGAGCCCACCACTACTATCGGAAAAGGCACAAGGGAAGCAACGTGCGGACAGCAGCAAAGACCTCATCCCTAGCCCGAGCAGACACGGTGTTGCCAGCGAAAACATGTACTCGAGTCCTGATGACTCGACGTGGCCCAGTCGTCGTTCCGCAAGTCCGCATCTTCAGAACTACCCGTCTACCCCCAACCTAATGAGCGAGTTTTTCAACATCGATCCATCACCAACCCGCGGACCGATGCAGATCAGTCCACATCACGGGCTTCCTTTCTATTCTGCAGCCTTATCGTCGTCACAGTTCCTCAATTCCGCACGCTTGGATCATCCGCCTACCGTCGATCCCCTGCCTCCACTCTTTGACAGCCACCAACAGTACGGGGATGGCACCGTCGATCCTTCGCTGCTTTTTGGAGGGACTACGGAAACGCAAGTGGACGTTCTTTCCCAGCCTGAGGAGGATCCGCGTCTACGAAGCCCCTCGCCCTTCCAATCGGCGACTCCCTCCTTGTCTTCAGCACGATCCGCGCCTGCATCTCCTGTGCGTACGTCCGGGCGAAGGCATGTGGTTCGAAACATTCCGGAGTACATGATGAACACGGATTTGCTCGACTCCGACTTCCAGAGCAATGCCAGCTCTTCAAGCTCATACTCAGGCGAGGAGACAACAGTCGAACGAACACTTCATACCAAACCTTCCAAGAGGCCTGCTAAGAGTCGTCGAGCTAAGAGTGGCGAGACTCAGGTCATTGAGAACGTCACTGTGTCCAAGCACAATGCCGATAGGTTCCATCGCTACAGCGGGCCACCGTGGCCTCGCGGTGCTGGCCCCTTCTTCTGTCATCAATGTCGGCGCAAACAGAATTATCTGGGCATGCAATTTGACCAATGTGTTCACGTGTATTGTGTGCGATGTATCATGCTCAGGTACGTACTATGGCAGCTGTCGCCCGTATCTACCACTTAGTTTTGTTTGTCACAGATATCAACCCGGCAGCGTCCCTTTCGAGTCCAGGGCGTCGACGAAGGAGTGCCCCTTATGCCTCGGGATATGCACTTGCGACGTCTGCACCAGGCGCCGGGGAGAGCACTATGTGTCTTTTCGCCCCAAGCAAGCCCCAGTCCAGAAAAGCGAGATACATCGGCTCCGCGTCCCGTCTAGAAATGCCACCCCTCCCCCAAGAAGCGCTACCCAGAGCTGGAAGGCAAGCTTATCGAGCCCGCGACGTACCATGCAACCATGTACGACTTCAATGGCGTGGCCATTGCCCGTACGTTCGTGGGTGAGGACGGCGACACCACAGTCCTCCTTGCCAAACGGCTTCCTCGCCGGCGGGTGTTCATCGGTGCGGTACAGGAAGAGTGGGGCCTTGGAGCCAAGCCTCGGGTTTTCATCGAACCGACTCCGGTCCTTGCGACTCAAGCACCCATGCCAGGGCGCGAACGTTACTACATTGGAAAGCAATTCGTGTTGTCGCTCCCCGTGCGCCCCCGCCCCCTCCAGCCATTTTGCCTGCCCCGGATACTGTACAACCCTCCGCTGCCTTGCCTTCCGTGGATCTTGTGCTCACATCTCCTACACCTGTATCCGTCTCTGCAGCTTCGCCATCCTCCTCAGACCCTGCTCCCGATCTCATCGATTTTGGTTCACCGCTATCGTCACTGACCAACGCGTCTAGTCAAGAGGATAACAAGTGTGAGCCCGGTCATGGGCTTGCTCCCAACGTTGACGGCAGCGACGGGCAGGACAAAGCGCCTGTTCAGATGGACTGTACCGATGCAAACCCAACGGGAATCCAGCTCATCGAAGGCGATCTCGCCAAGCCGATGTATGACTCTATCGAAGTCGTCGAGACTCCAGCGATTGTCGCTCTCTGAAGCGCGTATCTAATCTGTCACTCGTGCAACGTATCTTGGATACCTATTGTATTCTATACTGTACACATCCCACGTCTACTACTATGAAAATTCCGATCAGTACTAGTATTGTTTGTTTATACTACTTGGTCTGTCTATACAATCCATCACTCGCGCCGCTACATGCTTTCTCCTCCTTCCCAAGCGCCTTCAGATAGGTTTCGGACGATGCTTCGTGCGATGGTATAACGCATGTGTATATGCGATGAACTATACAATGTTGTATAAGGTACTGAGATACCTGTAACCTGTGTATGGTATTCGTCGTCCTTGGAGCTGTGCGGCACTCTGCCGACATAGGCCTATTGACCTGGTATGTGCGGTCGCAGCACCGATCAAATAAACAGTGCATGGGCTGCTAGTGCTTTCATTCGGCCGACTGAGTCTTCACGTGGGGGAAAGACATGGGAATAGAGGACACTGAGATCATGCCAAGCTCGCTGTTGTTAATCTCACTCTGGAGACACGGGGTTAGCACACAGTTCCCTTGATAGGACTGAATGAAGCGCACAAAAACATTGCGCGGCAGACCGTTGGAGGCTTCCAGATAGTCGCGGAATACCACATTCGTGATGTCGGTCATCCCTGGCAGAGTTCCGGTTGGCTGAGAAGTCTCTCCTGGACTGGGGAGACCGATGAGGAAGTTCGTTAGGAGTGTGAGGGCGTAGATGCGCCCTTGGCAATAGAAGAATATGAGGTAAACTGGATCCATTGAGGAACGGCCTTGGAGGGAAGAGTCGTCGGCACATACCAGGTTGTTTTTCAGCAAAAAATATCATCACAAGGAGAGTAGTAGAAGCGACTACGACGCCAGAAGTGAAACACATGATCATGAGTCGGCGAAGGAGACTGTCATTCACAATCAGAGGTCTGGACAACAGACAATGCGGAGGCCTTACTTGCGCGTTGAAGGTCGAGCAGCAGATGTGATTTCCATGTGAATGAATGTGCACATTAACGCAGACGCAACAAGAGCATCCGTCGATGCGCAAGATATGGCTCCTATCCTTCAGAACCCCTCAGTCAATCCCGCAACCTCACACTACTTCAAGCGAAACGTAAACGTACTTGGTGGCTAGGAAGGCGGTACCGAGGGGTGAATTGGTCTTCAGAAGCAGAATTGCCGACGCATAACTCGCTCCGAGCTAGAATACATTGAGCCCGAGTTCAGTCCGAGAAAAAACAAAATAGCGGGCCTCACATGCACTGCGACGGGGGCCACGAGGAACGCGGTAATCAACCGCCGTTTCGTTCTGAAGTTGGCTCAGTACCACGATGAGTGTTATCTCGAAATACTCACAGGAGAAAGTAAATGTAGCACAGAAAGAGCTGCTCTATGGAAGCGGTGCCGTACGTCGAAAAAAGCAGTACCGCAGTGTAGCGGTAGAGTTGATCGAAGCTGAAAAACACGAAGTTCCAGTACGTTTCAGCGCACACTCCGATGGTGCACGCTGTGTCGAAGAGAAGCATGGCGGTCACGCCCGCTCGAAGGAGTAGGGCCGGCTTCGAGAGTCGCGGAAGTATTGCACAACCAGCACGATCTCCAGCATGTACAACATACAGTTAATCCATGGCGCCACCAACATGAAGCTGCGTTCCGTCAAAAGTCTGAAGCTCAAAGTAATCGGAGATGCGTACGTGTTGTAGACGGCCACGGGATTCGACATGCCTTCCGCGCTACCAAGGAGCGACGAGTCGTTTCTTGTAGAAAGTCTCGCCGGACCACCAAGTGTCCCGAAAAGAGAGGGTGTGGATGTCCACTGTTTCCGGAGGGTATGATCCCAGATGTCGCGCGAAATTGATCGCCGCCGCAAATGCGGCGAGTGCAAGGATGCTGTCAAATCTAAGACAGTGTGAGAGTCCGTGAAAAATCAGCGACGGTGCGCGGGAGCTAGGGCGCTTCGTCCAACCAGCAGGTGGGAGACGCCAGAATTTTGTATTGCAGCACACGACTTGGAAACCAATCAGAGATGCGAACATACGAATCACCGGAGAATGTTTTTTAGCAGTCGCGGGGTGGAGGTAATATTGCTAATTCCACATAAATGTCCATCTGGTGCCTGTAAAAGCCTTTGAAAGCCGTCGTGAATGTTTATGGCATGACTCGGACGGAAGTCAATGAAAACCTTGGCCACTGTCTTGGAAGACGGAAAGCGAGTAGTCCAGAAAAGGAAGGAAATACATTCGGAAACCCCGTCTTGCCGCCGTGGCCCGCCGGCGAACGTGAAATCACAAACGGCACAGCGCGTGAAACAGCGAGGCAACAAAGGTACCGAAGAGAGCAACGTTCGATGTAGGGTCAGGCGGAACCTGAAGTTGCGAAGAAATGGGAACGCCAAAAGAAGCAGGGGAAAGATCAGCAAGAATATGGTCCATGGTGAGACCACGGAGAGTCCCGGACTATGTTGACCGAACCGGCTGCTCAGTCATCTGAGTCGTATCCCCTGCGGCGTTCATGGTACCGGACGGCGCAGGCCGACGTGAGCAATGAAATTACGCCTTTACAGGGACCAAGTTGGCGTCGGGGATCGATCCGCATCGAGCCACGTCCAACCCATGGATAGATTATGCCGTGATTGGTGTATGCCACGTCCGAGAATGCTCCAGATGGTGAATTTGTCTATTGTGGGGCAACTTTAGACTGCTTTCGGTTTCCCATCGGTCAGCCCAGAGCTGGGGCGTGAGCACGAAATCCTACAAGCATTGGCACATGGGCTACTTCCGAAGCCTTGAATATCACGGGCCACTATTTAGCCGATGAAGTCGGCGAGTACTCCCAGGGTACGAAAATCAGTCCCGAGAGGGCCTTTTGAGAATTGTTGTAAAGATTTTCTCTGCGTCTTTGACACTCAGTAAGTTTTTGGGATTGATGTCGTCGAAGCCAGGTTGTAAGCGGATCAATGCGCCGGTGCTGCCGCACTGCATCCGCGACCGTTCGGGATCAGTGTTGAAATTTGAAAACCAACAACTTCTAGTACGTGTTAACCGCCAGATGCTGACGGAGTGCAGGCTTTGATACTACGACCAACCAGAGTCTTTCCTGTAAATATACATATGTACATATGTTCCACTGCGCCGAGTCTATACAACTGCAGCTTTACACGTCTCGGGTCCGGCGCTCAAGTCCACAACGACAGGAGTCGTTTTCTGGAGTTCTTCACTAGCACTTCTGTGCAAAAAGTTCGTGCCGAGGAAACACCCGAATCCGACCAGGGTCATTACCTGCAGGTTTGAAATTCTGTCGGTTCAGGTACTTAGATAAAAGAGCGGAATGAACGAGACGAACCCCGCTGAACAAAGCCGGTCTCCACCACACAAAGTCCCTGTCAGCAGGAGCCCGTCGATGGGCGGGCCGACCAGTATTCCGAGTCCTACGTAAAATCATACTCAATGGACGCACGGAAAGGATCAAAACAAATTCACCACTGAAAGCGAAGGATATTCCTATCCGAGTTCTGTCCATGATCTACGTAAGCGAAGGAGAAAGAAACACAACATAGAGAGGCTGACTGACCCGAGTTCAGATATATCGTCGGTGAGGACGGCGAACAGCGGCCCCAGCAGCGAGACGACTTCAATGCAGCTCGCAGTCAGCGGAAATCCACTCGCAAAAAAGGAATTTGAATATTTACTGGCACCGGCGAAGATCCCGTACATGACGCCTATCGCGACGACGCTGGCGGTGTCGTGGATCCCGATCATCGCGAAGATGAGCACGGTGGCGCATCCGGCGGCGACTGTGACCATCATCTTGACGTTCCAGCGGTGGGAGACGAATCCAGGTAATAGACGCCCCACGAAGCTAGAAGCGTTCATGATCACGAGCTGAGTGAGGATGTTCAGCGGCTCGCATCTGCGGAAGGGTATGTAATGGCCTACAGCATGGAAGGCAAACACCGGGTCGATTCCATGTGTCGTCGCATCGAGCTGGAGGTAGAACAGCGGGTAGTAGAACCCCACCGTGAAGATCCCCAACCTAAACGTCTTGTGTTCAGACCGAAAATCGCGGAGGTTGTGAGAAATCGAACCCGACGGTTGCAGCGCTGTACGCCTTGTCGCGGGAAAATTTACGCAGAGTCGGGCCCAGAGGCAAAGGCTTCGGTGTCGGCGGAAGACGCGTGCGCATCAGACAGCACGCGAGCAGAAGTAGACCGCTGATGAGACCCGCGCTCATCCGCACGGCGTTCCCAAATCCGAACCGACTGTTATAGAGCGTCTCGTTGAGCATGAGCGGGTGGATGACGGCGCCGAGGGAGGAACCGGAGGCAACGAGTGTCATGGCGAGGGCGCGACGCTTCTTAAAGTGGTGGGATATGACGGCGACGCAGGGGACGTAGGTCATTCCTGCGCCAATGCCGTTAGCGATGCCTTGGGCAAGGAAGACCTGTTCGAGTCAGCAGATGATTTATCACCGCGGCTTGAGTTCTACCTCGTAGAATTGGTTGGGCCGAGCTAGCGACAGCGAGAAGAGGGATAGGGACATGAGGAGCGAACCGCCATACACTAGGGGGTAGCTGGGTGTTTTGTTAAAGCCTAAAGAAGGTCGTTGGGGAAAGCGGGTACGTACAAATACCCGCGGTCGTGGAGCCTTCCTGCGACGAACCCGCCAGTCAGCACAATGAAGATATTGACGCTGCCAATCCAGCTGGTGTATGCGGGAAATTAATCAAACGGAAACTGTTAAAGGATGACAATAGGACGTACGAGATGGAGGATGACGAAGAATGGAGAAGGTATTCTCGAACATAGAAGTCTACAACCAGTGCATTGAACATCGTTGTACAAAAAAACAGAGAAGCAGAATCCCACCTTGGTATACACCGAACGAAGATGCATATCTATGTAGAACGTACTTAGAGGTAAACCAAAGCAGGAATAGTCCAGATAGTAGTCGCATACCCGAATCCGCAAAACATAATCAAAAATCTTGAACAAGGGTTAGCCTTTAGGGCACTGGCGTAGAGGACATTGGACAGCATACGACCCGGCTACAGTAGCCCAAGCTTGAAACCCTCCGTCCGGGATGGGAACGACGACTGGCGGACTCGTCGCGGGCTCAAGTAGGACCGAGGGCTTTTTCTCCAAACCACTGTCGTGGCTCGTCGCGGACATGGAGAATCACAAGGAGGGAAGGGGGTAGGGGTAGGGGTAGATAAGAGGGAACATATTGAACTGTTCTTTAATACGCTGTCGGTCCGAGTGCGCCTCGCGATCGAGGGAGAAGGTTCACGTAGCCATTCCCCAGTATGGAATTTTGGCTTCCTCTTAGCGCGTTTACGACAGTGGAGCAGCATATTGCGTCGCAATCTGGCGCCACTACTCGCCGCGGCAGTCGTACTGGGCGGGAGAGTGGAGTGATGTAGAAGTACTTCAAAGTGAACAAAGCAAGTTGATAACATCAACCGTCAATTTGTATCCTGCTTCCAACATCCATGTCTTGGTCGTCTTCGTATATGCTGAGCGCTGTAGTCATTGTTGTCCCAGCCATCTTCCAAACACGTCAGCGACTCGGCAAAGCTCAAGCTCAATCTTTTGAGTAGACGGGTAACCAAGGCCTTCTTAGCTGAACACAAACTTTCTCGGGAATCTACCTTAATTTCGAACCTTACTTCAGACAAGCTTCCCATTCGAGCGCATCTATTTTTTGCACAGTGTAGCAGCTGAAGAAGGCTTCTGCGGAGGATATGCACTGGGAGGTCGAGGGTCTCAGAATCGGAAGACAAAGGGAATTGCTCAAGATCTCAAGAGCTCTTTCTTTTACAGCTCCATGTGCTCCGATTCTGAGCTTTCCGATGTTCTGACGAACGTAACTCGAACATTCTTCAGCCTCGTTCATGCCCGGCGATGCCGAACCCGGGCCTTTCGGATGCTAATTTGTTCTGTCCACATCCTTGACGACCCAAGTAGAAGCGTTGGAGTCATAAGTATCACGTACGTCGTCGTACATATGTACTCTTGCCTTTTACCCTGGCGACATCCTTCGTACGACGTACAAGAACATTGAAAGAGCCCCGTCTTCGAGAATGGAGCATGTCATCCAGCTTGAGAAGTATTGTCGTCTTCCTCAAACCCCTGCTAGTTTTTCTGGTTCCAGCGTTCCTGATTTCGACAGAGCAAGGATTTCTGCTGCTACTTGTGTGATCTGAGCCCCTAATCGGAATCCAAATATGGCATAGGTCACGCCCCACGAGGTTTTCGTGCGTTCTCCGCGACAATGTGGCTGGTCTGAGTGAGTGGTCTTGTTCTGTCGACAATGCTCTTCGGTATCATCCTTTCGCTCCTCTCTGTCCCCTGCGTTTCTGGGCATGGCTTTGTGCACAAGGTCTGGATTGGCACGGAAACCTTCCTGGGCAACACCCCGAACGCCGAACCTACATCGAGTATCGTGCGGCAAATCGACACCGTCGACCCTGTCAAGGGAGCTAGTAACCCTTATTTAAATTGTGGCCAAGACGCTCAGCTTGCCTCAAATATCACGGAGGCCAACCCCGGCGACCCCATGTCCTTCCTCTGGACGGGCGGAGATCTGAGCCGCGTGCGGCACCTTCCAGTCTCTCGTTTTCCGCGGTGCTCATTTCTTCTCCAGTGGCCGCATAATATTGGCCTATGTTGTGGTACATGACCTCTTGCGGCGATACGGACTGTACGACCTTCAATGCCTCACAAGCTCAGTGGTTCAAGGTCGCCCAGGTCGGACGCATTCCGGGCGACCCCAATGGCAACTGGTTCCAAAATCGCATTTGTACGTCTCTCTCTTTTGTTCTCCTCACCGCCGCCGACCCGGACGCAGACTCAGCCGACGGTGTGGCCTCCAACATGTCGCTCCCCGCCAACATCCTCCCTGGCGCGTACCTCATTCGCCACGAGATCATCGCGTTGCACCTTGCGACCGACTTGGGCGGCGCGGAGTTCTACCCTTCCTGCATCCAGATCCGCGTCACCGGCAGTGGGACGGGTGCGCCCGCGGCCGACGAGGTCGTCACATTTCCCGGCGGCTACAGCGATACAGACCCAGGGATTTTGGTCCCCGACGTGCGTTTCCTCTTTCAAGTGCTCTTCTCTCCGTATGCTGACGATCAGGTGTAGGTCTTCAATCTGCCACCGCCTGCATACACTTTCCCGGGCCCAGCCATCGCCGCGTTCGTCGGTGCTGCTTCGTCAGGCTCCAGCTCAGCTCAGGTTCCAGCGCGCCTGCCGCCCCCAGCCCCACCACCTCCGCGCCTGCACAGCCCTCATCGACCGCGGGCAAGACCTGTAAGCTCAAGCGGCCGTCCCTTGCGGCTGCCAGTGTATCCAGGCGCCAAACGGACAGCGTCCGTTCGGGGCACTTGAGCCGCATCATACGTAGCCTAACGCTCCCTTTTGGTGGTCGGTCGCACTGAGTCTTTCCGTCTGTTCGGGTGCGCGCATAAGGCCGCGATGTACTGTGCGCTGCTTATACCAGCGTATTCCCAGTGAATGTATGTATCATGTCCCGATTGTATACCAGTGTCCATGAAAAAACTTGGTGTATCTGCCGTTGAGCCTTGATTGTGATTCTCGCATCGCATACGGTATAAGTTTACTATAACTTAAGGTGCACCAATGCACCAGTGACCAATGACCATGACAGACCGTCACAGGACATGGTCTGTTTTGGAAGGAGCGATCATGATCCGGTGCTGGGGTCCCGAATCTCATCATTATATAAAACAGGCCATGTCCGATGTCCTCTATGGACGACGGTACACGTTATCTGTGCACCGAACACGTCAACCGCAGCTGAGCATGTACGCGCAGCTGCCCTATAAAGTCCGCTCATGACGACCACCCGTCTCAAAGCCAAATGAGCGCAATACGTCGTCTCATCGACCGACTTTACCCCCTCAAGCACTCAGTACAAGATCCCATTTCTCGGTCTGGATGCATCTGGCAAGACCACTCTTTTATACCGCCTTAAGACAGGTGCGGTGCAGCTTCTCCCATTGAACGTACCGGCAGGCAATCTCGAGCTGATTCCAAACTTGCACACTGGCAGGCCAAATCGTGACGACCATCCGACGATTGGGGTCAACCTCGAGACAATCCGCGTTAACGCGGGGAAGCAGCAGCTCACTATGACGGCTTGGGACGTAGGAGGCTGTTCCAAGCTTAGTTTAGTGCGCTCCGTGTTCTCGATGTATCTGGCCGACTCCGACGCCCTCATCTGGTCGGCCTTCTGTCAGCTTCCTGACTCATTCATTCGGGTGTACTTACATTTTGTCTACTTAGGGTCGTTGACAGCACCGACAGAGATCGTATTGCGGAAAGCCGCGAGGAACTATCTCATCACATTGCTTTGACTCTCGAATTTCGACTCAGCGCAAGGCGACACTGCCGATTCTCATGTGAGAGCAAGTCTTTTGTTCTGCAGAGAGACTCGCTCACGAACGCTATTATGTTATATGCAGCATCGCCACGAAACAGGATTTGCCGGGCCATCTGCACGTCGACGAGCTGCGGGAGAGATTCGCGCCTGTCTTCGAATCGGATTCACCCGTTTACATCTCCACGAGCTCCTTCAAAGACGGCGTCTCCGACCAGGCGTTCGTCTGGCTTTTGGCGCAGATCAAGGCCGTCGCGCAGGCACTGGCAGCGCCGCTTCGCCTCCACCTCCAGCACCGACTCTTCCTGACCCTGGGCCTCGCTCCGCTAATTCGGCAGAGGAAACCAAGCTCGACGATTGGGTGCTGCGCGCGGAGAGCGACTCGTCGCCGGTGGAATTCCTTCGCCAGTTCGAGGCGCTCAGCCTGCCCAGGTGGGACCACTACACCCACGTCCGCCTCGCGTATGTCATCCTCACGACCTTCGGGCGGCAGAAAGGTTCGTCCGTCGCTGCCTGCCATTTATCTGTTATTCATCCTCAATGGGTCTCAGGAAAGAACATGATCTTTGACGGGATCGAGAGGTACATCGCGCAGAGCGAGCAGACAAGGGGGCGGACGTTCCACGTTACGATGACCTACTTCTGGATCCAGATGGTGCATTTCGGGATCCGCAGCATGCCGCCGCTGCTGCCTCCGTCCGATACGTCCACGTTCAGCCTGAAGACGCTCGTCGCTGATGCGGACGACAAGTTCGAGCCCGAGCCCGAAGATACGCGTGACGGAGACGGAGACGGATTCTCTCGTTTCCTACTTCTCAATCCGTTCGTCGCTGACGGGAACCTCTGGGCGGACTATTACTCGAAGGAGGTGATCATGAGTCCCGAGGCGAAGGCGGGCATGGTGCTTCCCGACAAGAAGCCTTTGCCAGATGTGGTTGTGAGAGAGAGCATACCGGCCGGGCGCGGACTTGAGTGTTCCAGTAAATAGTGTTGAGTCTGATATCGCGCAGACTTTTCCGACGCGGGACCTCGCCCGCCTTATTTTATCGAACTATAAAGGACATTCTACCAATTCTCCAGCACCCCTCATCACCGTTTGCCTCCGCATTCATCCGCCATCCAGTTTGCGCCACCATATTGTTTGTTCGGCCTTATTTCTCACACATGTCGCCGACTCCGCGCAACGCGAGCTTTTCGCCACAGCTGCGCGCTCTTTCCGTGTCACTGTCACCATGCGTGGCCCGCTCCTCTTCCTCTAGGAGCAACTCCTGTAGATATTTCAAGCACAACTAGTCTACAGGGCTCACGATACATAACATAAATTATAATAATCGATTCCGACAAATACACCGAGAGATTTTGAGCACCTCAAAATGAACGAGGAAAGCCCTCCACACTTGATCATAGATCAAGATTGCTCTTGCCCTGAGGGTATACCGAAACCTTTCCCATCTCCAAATCGTCCTCTTGTCCCTATAATCGAGGGTTATTGTCTGCAGATAATGCGGGTGGTAAGAGGTACTGACACGAACAACGGTGACCTGAACGCCACCGTGCGGAGGAGCACCGTTCCAAGTGCGCGTGTTGAAACCATTGGAGCTGGTGTGGACATGGGTGGTCAAGCCGGTTCGGACGGCCGAGCGAGAGTTCAAGCTTCGAGGAATGAGAGAAACATTGCGGACAACGATGGATGCTCCTCACATGGCAAAGAACGAATTTGAATACACTGGCAGAAATAAGCAGTGGTCTAGCATTTTCTGGAGGTGCGACTTACGTTTGGCGTAGAACAGCGAAATTCCGATCCACAGAGCTGGGAAACGGGTCAGAAGTATATTCGTTGTACATATCGCTCGACTTGCTTGACAAAGGCATCGCTTTGAACTGACGCAAGTTAGTTGAAATGCGAACTATAGTTGATCGACACTCACTAGCACGACTTGCAAGAGTGCAGCGATAACTGAAATGAGAAAGAACGTTACAATTTTAGCCTCATTTAGATCAGAGGGCATACGCAGTGATGAGGCCCGTCTCTGAAATAAGCAGTGGTCAAGCAAACTTGTTTACAAAGAATAAGACGACGAACCGATTGTCCAGAGAACCAATTTTCTCCAAGATTTGGTCGGTCCTGAGGAGGTATTTCTTTGAGCATTGAAAACCGAAAGTTGCGAGTGAACCACCCTTTGAACCAGAGCGCTCATTGTTCAGGTAGTACGATAATGCGGCCGTATTCAGACGTCCACGATGAGGTTAATGATAAGGCCAGCTTCCGGT
>QVIE01002808.1:0-26331 GCA_013387415.1 Panellus pusillus | reverse complement strand
AACCCGGCATAGAACGGATTCCGCGGGCCTCGCCGAAAAGCCGCTGTATATCGCGCAGGCACGCCATCTTGAACACCTCGGGGCTTGCGCATGATCACCTCCCGGTGGAGGGACGCCACTAAGCCGGTCGGGGCTCATGATGACGGGGCCCTCGGGAGCTGGTAGTCGTTCTGCTTGAATGCCTTTGAGGTAGTCGCGCGTCGCGTCCGCCTGGCCGATCGCTCGGGACGTCAGTACATGATCTTGTACCCGTTCCGGGTGATGTCCGTGTAGAGCTTGGCGACGCCAGAGTGCGTCCAGTCCCGCCCGACCATGGCAAAGACGTGCCCTAAGGCGTCAGATCTGCGTAAAAATGAGTCGAAAGAACATTGGCAGGAGATTCTCGCTCGTACTTGGTGATCGTTCCGTCAATGTCCGACACCAGCACAAGATCCGTGGAGTCCCACACAAAGATGCGAGCCGTGCATGCGATGACCCCAGAAGTCGAGAGCGAGAAGGTGATAGAGTTCGGCCCGGACTTCAGATTCAGTGATTTCTGGTATTAAAATGTATTTAAGACAACAGGTTGAACAATGGAAAGACACAAACCAGCTGGTCAGACGTCAGCCGCAGCGTTTTCGCAAACTTCTTGCCCTTGCCCGGCGGCGAAGGGTTCGGAGGCAACGCCACCGCCTGGACTGGGTGCTGGATCGGCGTTGAGGGTACAGGCGCAGAATCGGCGGGAGGTATCGCCGTCGTCGCTCGCTTCGGTAATTTCTTATCCGAAGAGTTCTAAGACAGACAAATGAGATGGCACTGGAATCGTCTCAAAAGGGAACGCACAGGTTCAGACGCAGACCACGGCAGAGGCGGTCGATCATCCTGAGTAGTATCAGGACCGACTGCATTCGAACTCGACTTGCTGCGGCTCCACCACTGCACCCACGACGAGGACGTCGGCTTGCCCTTCGGCGCCTGCTCCGGCGGCTCTGATTTCGAGCGATTGTGCACCTGCCGCTGATGGACCTGCTCGTCGCTCTCGGTCGGCGTGTCGGGTGGGGTCAGCGCGTCGTCCTCTTCCTCCTCCTCGGCAGGCGATGTCGGGCGGATGGGGATTCCCTGCATCGTCTGCTTCACGAGGGCGTTGCGCCAAAGCACCAGCGCATGCATGAGTGGCGAGCCATCGCTTCGTGTAATGTATCTGTGGAAGCAAAGTCAGATCTCTTTGACAACGCATAGATGATTATGACTGACTGGTCTCCCGACCACCGAATGACGAGCCGCGGATCGCTCACAACGCTCTCGTCCTCGAGGAATAGGTCAAAGTCAATCAGGCCCAGCTCAAATAGCCGTGCTGCTTCGACCCGTTACGTCGATCGAATACGGTCGCGCCCCCACTGGAGCCATTTCGGTCGCGCCTCCCCCTTGCGTCCGCCTCATCGTCTTGCGGTGTCGCGTTCGACACGAGACTGAGCTCGAAGTCGACCTTCTTCCCCTCAATAGTAACAGTAAACTTCGTCGGGTCAAACTTGCTCGCCGTCAACCGCCCGCCTGCGCCAAAGTCGTCTGCCACGCCGGCCGCGTCGGCAGGCTCGTTGTTGTCGTCTGAATCGTCTAGTGTGTCTCGCGGTCTCCGGCGGGAGCGCGAAGGACTGCCTTCCAGATTTGGGGGCACGCTCCGGCTGCGCGTCACCCCCGATCCCGACCCTGACGCCTCCGGAGCAAGCGCATCCCCGTCTTCCTCCTCGGCGACCTCCTCGTGTGTTGGTGTGCCAAGCCCCATCTGACTCAACCCGGGCCGCACACGCGATGCGCGCCCCCACGTCGCCGGTACATCCTTGCCGCCTGCAATACCCCCTCCAGCGAAAGACGTCTTGAGCGGCGACGGCTGCGGGAAAGCGCCCCATTCCCAAGAATACTCTACATCTAGCTTCGGTGGCGAGGTCGGTAGTTTTTGGGGCGTGGGGGAGGGTGTCCGAGAGCCTGGATTTCGTGTAAAGCTACACTTCATGGAGATTCTGGGTGCACGTACGGATCTTCCCATCCTCATCCGCGGTGATTGTCCCCTCGCGATCGTGCTTTGAGCGAGCATGATAGCCTTCGCCATCGAGTGCGATGTCTGAGAACGTTGAGTTAGTAAGACAGAACGGAACGGGCCAAGAAGGTTATGCACCTCGCTTGTACTGAACTTCGGTGTCCTTTACAGAACGTTTCGCGACCTTGAGAGCTTCGCCGATGCGTTTGTCCTGCATTGCTTCTATAGAGAGCATGGATGAGGGAGTGGCTGAAAGTAGAGGGCTCGAGACGGGGGAAGAAGAGAGGGACAACGCAGACGGTCGTTTGCGGTTCGGAGGAGGGGAGGACGATGCTGGACCGGCATCTAGGTCAAGAAACTCGGGTTCCTCTACTGCGGGAGTCTGTGGTGTCGCAGACGGGTCCTCAATTGGCCGATCCTGAGGCTTGTCCGGATCTTGCCTTGCACCGAATCTACCAGTCGGGATGTCCTTCCCGGATCCCTCTTCGTCTGGTCGAGTAGGCTGAAGGATGGGGCTGGTAATGAGGTCTTCCGGAACATCATCGTCGGTCTCGAACACAAAAAAGGCCTCCCCCGCGTCACCGATCTTCATGTCGAACGGAATGATCTGTCCATTGACGGAAACTCTAACCTGGATCGCGTTGAGGAGCCCATTCCGAGAATCTAGACAAGAGGATACCTTCTTCTCTCCTGGGCGAAGGACTTGCCACTTCCCGAATCTAACGTGGAATGGCGAGCATGCGAGTTCAGTGGCTCCGTTGGCTGTGGGGCGGCGCACTACGATGACGTCGATGGCGCCGGTAAGGGTTGCGGGATTTATTGGGGGAGGTCCCGGTAGTACTGGTAGGGCGCACTGATAGCATTCACGGCGCCTCTAATGTAGTTCATGGCAAGAAGCTTGCGGAATAGTGATGGGGCTTATAAGACATTGCAGCAATACGCATGTGATATGCATTTTTCAGCGTTTCTTCTTGGTTTCCTCCATCGCCACGGCAGACGCGGCGACGCCGGCTCTGCTCGACGCGTCGTCGGCGCCCTCTTCGGCTTCACTCATGTGCTAAGGCAATTACTGCTGCCCAGACGAGCGAAACCTCCGTCCAAAAATAAAGGTTTGGGGTTGGGGAAGACCTCTGTCAGTTGGGGTAAGCGCGCCCGCAAGAACGGCGTGTAAGCTCCGGTGAAGATCCCAACGCCGCAAAATCGCGAAACAAACTCGGTTATGATTGGGTGTCTTCGGAACTTATCAAGAACGTGCGCATCGCATTGAAAGTAAGATTCCTTCAACAAAACCCGCAAGATAAGGCGCACTGGCATATGCAAAGAGGCCAAATGAAGTTGCCCAGCTGCAAAAAAAGCTCCGGTCATATCGAGATGATTGTCGGGGGGCTGTGGCTGCTTCGAGTGGCTACGATACATCCAGCAGCGATCGAAGTCCATCTGCAAATGCAGCCAGTAATCTTCGGTCTTGCTCCTGGGATGCAATCTTCTGGCTACCCTGGTTGTGTTTGAACAATTTCTAGGCTTGGAAATACTGTGCTGCCCATCCATCAGGTACTCGAGGGTCTCGGTAATGCTGAAATGGACCTGGTCTCACATTCTTCGTTCGATTTTTTTCGAGACACTCCTAAAAGCTACCCTTGCTTTACTTCTACACATACATATCTTCGCATCTGACAATGAACCAGTCTGCATCTCTTCCCAATCTTACCGGCTCCACCGTGGACGGCGGACGTCTACAAATCGTCACTCTTGTCGGCGCTGGCGCATACGGCAATTATTATACAGAGCTATCGACATAAACCCTGCGCCTCGTTCCCGTCTCCCTCATGGCCCTCTTTCTCTTCCTCCTCCCCGGCCTCCTCTTCCTCCTCGGCTTCCCACAAAGTCTATGCCGTCAAGTGCCTCCGGCGACCCTCTCTCCACTCCAAGGACGCCAAGCTCCAGCACCGCGAGCGTTTGCTCCACCGCCGCGTTTCTGGGCATCCCAACATTGTCACCCTCTTTCGGCACTTTGACGATAAGCAGCATTCATTTATGGTGATGGATTATCACCCTCGAGGAGACTTGTTTCACGCCATCACAGACGACCTCTATCATAGGAAACCTGCCCTCATCAAGAACACCTTTGCTGAAATCGTCAAAGGGGTGCAGTTTTGCCACAGCCGGGGCGTCTACCATCGCGATATCAAGCCCGAAAACATTCTTGTCGACTTTGAGGGCGGCAATCCCTGTATCACCGACTTTGGGCTAGCTACATCGTCCAGGGTCTCGAACGAAGCTGATTGCGGCACCGGCTCGTACATGTCGCCTGGTATGTTTTCCTTGCATCGCGGCCTGCTCGCGACTCATCTCTAGTCAGAATCCTTCGGCTCAGCGGGCACGATCTCCTATCGTCCCGAGCTCAGCGACACCTGGGCCCTCAGCATCACGCTCATCAACCTCGTCACC
Source organism: Panellus pusillus (assembly GCA_013387415.1). NCBI lineage: Eukaryota > Fungi > Basidiomycota > Agaricomycetes > Agaricales > Mycenaceae > Panellus > Panellus pusillus. The sequence goes on along the minus strand of QVIE01002808.1, from coordinate 21,869 downwards.
TCAATGAACCCCTGGTTCACCGCGCGCCCCCACAACGATCCGAGGTACCGCTCCTTCATTCGTGAGCCCTAACGACTACCTCCGCTTCGTTCTCCCCATCTCGCGGCCGCTTTCCGTACTCCTCGCGCGCACCCTCACTTTGGACCCCAGCGCTCGCCTCCCATTGTCTGAGGTCAACGATGAGTTGCTTAAATCGACGAGTTGTACATGTGCGATGAGGATCTGGTGCACGCGAGCCCTTCTGTGCGCCGCGCTGCGGGATGGGATGCTCCCGAGCAGGAGGCGTCCGATTCGAGTGATTACAGCGAACCGATAAACGTTAAAGCTGATCCGAGCAACAGCGGCAGCGGGTATACATCCCAAGAAGGAGAGGAAGCAACGGCGCGCCCCTTGCCCGCGGCGTTTCACCGCCGCACCTCGCGGTTTCCAGCCTGGCTGACGGACGAAAGGTCTCCTGCGCTTCCGCCACGATCAGCACGAGGAACACGCAGGACTGCGCTCTTCACGTCCTCGCACTCCCCTCCAGCTCCAGTTCACGCTCCACGTCGTCCAGACCAAGAGATGTCGCGCTCAGCCCAGCCCCAGCCCCAGTACGAAGCCCGGCAAGTTCAAGCGCTTTACGCACCGCCTGCGTGTCTGGCGGAACCAGTTGGCAACACCCCCAAAAATTCGAACAGCATGAAAAAATCACAAAATGGCGACAGAAAATGGCAGAGAACAATCCAAAAAGGATTGGATGTTGTTATCCTAGAAAAGGCCTCGTATGCATAATTGAAATGAAAACGATAGTCAATCAATCATCCTTGAATCGTCCCGGCGGCTCGCGCGTTGTTATTCCATGTTTGTGACAATGTGAACGTCCTAATTTGGAACCTCGAGGACCGTAATAGAGCTGTGGACCGTACCCGTCTCAACGGTTCTACGGGTCCCGTGCGACGGGTAAGTACCCGGCCCCGGGTTCTGTCGCACCCTTCGACACTCCTTTTGGCGGCCGTGCCCGTTGAAAACAGCCATTGACAAGACTCGGGTAAGTAGACGAGACCTAAAAACAGGTCGTAGACTGTCGCCAATTACGATGTTATGGCCTTGAGGAAGGAATGCTTCATGTAGAGGTAACTCTTGAAGCCCAACACATTCCAGATCACAAGTTGGCACAACTCATAAACATACTCGGTGGTTTAGGAAAGCCAAACGACTCGGGTCGTCGCGCGACAGACCGTTCCCGTCTAGGTTCCATCGACGGGACGGCCAACAGCCCTAACTGAATCGAGGAGCCGTCTCTATCATTTCTAAAGAGCAAACGGCTTCCATTAGCGTTTCTTTCATAAAGATCCACTTCATGATCACCACTACCGACTTTCTCCCATATTGCAGAAACAACGTATGTCCGTTGCGACTTGTTCACCGTGACCGAGAGTTGATCGCGATTTCGAATGGTAGCCTCAAACCGTACAATGTCGAAAGTCGTGTCCCTCCCAACCGAAGTATGGCGCCTTTCGTGGCAACACGCATCCCTCCCGGATCTCACAGCACTCGCCACGTCGTGTCGCCTCTTCCGCGACATTTGTCAGCCCTTCCTTTTCAGCGACATCACCTTCACCTGCCGACAAATGCCAGCATACGGCGGCCGCGACAAACAACATGAAAAGATCATGGAACGCCTGACACGCACACACGGACGGCTCATAGGCATCACATCCAGCGCGCACCTCGCGGCGATGGTGAACACGTGTATATTCGAGGCTGTAACCGTCGAAGAGCTGTCCGGGCACTTCATACCGCTTGATTACCAAGACGAGTTACATGAGGAGGAGATTTCCGCCTTGACGTCGGCGATTGAACAAACGTTCAAGGAGACCATCGGCGCGTATGTGAACCTCAAGAAGCTCGTTCTCGACCGTTTTCAGCTGGAGACGGAGTTCTGCGTGCGCCTTCAGGCGTTGCCTCGCTTGAACAGCTTATACCTCAGTGGTTGCGATGTGTACTGCACTTCCGGCGGCGGCGTGGCGGTGAAAGAGTTTACAATTGATACGACCCCAGCTGACTTGCAGGGGTGCGACTGCTTGCAGGAGTATGACCACATTGTCTCGCCTGCCAAGCTTGAAAGACTCACCATCCGCCAACCGGTATCATTCAGAGCCTCGCTTCTGTATGGTTTGATTGAACCAGCGGCGCCCCTTCCGCACCTCGTCAAGTTAACGTTGACTCTCGCTCATGATGCACGAGAGTTGTTTTACCATTTCCTCGAGTATTGTCCCGAGCTCGTCAGCCTCGACCTTGATGTTCCTCCCGCGTTTGCCAGTGGCGTCGTCATCCCCCAAACGTCTATCCCGCTTCTCCAGGAGTTCAGAGGACCCGTGGACATGGTCGCTATTATTGTCCCCGGCAGACCCATCAGGAAGCTGAAGATCGACAATCTCCTGTTCGAGGAGGAGCGCCCCTTGGACAAGGAGGTAGTAGAAGCGACTTTGCTGCAGGCATCGAAATCCGCCGCGACGATAGTGGATCTTATTTTGCCCTGGGTTCCACTGAATCTAAGCGTGATGCGCTTGGTCATGGAACTTTTCCCCAAGCTGAAGAGACTGGCGCTTTTCTTGCAAAATAATCCGCGCGATCCGGAAGGCGCTGACGATGAGTCGAATGGACCGGAGATCCAGTATACGGAGTGGATGGAGCCCGACGGACCCACTGACAACTCGGAGTCGTTAGACGGCAGTGCGAATGGGGAAGATGAAGATCCACTCGGATCCGAGTTCAACATGCACGTACTCAACCCTTCCAATCCTTTTGAACCACTTCCAACAGGCGTGACTGAGGTGGTCGGCTTTAGCTTTGACATGGTCGCTCAGCAAGATATAATAGAGCGGGTGCAAGAGACCATGTTTGCCGAGGAGCGTGAGATGCAGGAAGATGAAGAGGTCGATATCTACGAGCGCGAGAGCGAATATTCGGACGCGTCGGACACGATTGATGAGGCGCCGGTTCAGATGTGCGAGGATAAGGAGCTGGAATCATATGATGTGCGATTATGTTCCATTCATTTTCTATCGTCACTGACCGACCTTTACCAGCATTTCTTGAAGTTGTTGGCAGACGGCTCTGTTTCGCTGCCCCGTAGCATCCGGCGACTCGAAATGGAGCAGATCCCTCTGTTCGGGACTCGCGAGAAAGTTACTCCTGACACATTCATCCTGGAAGTGGTCGAGAAATTAGGGATACTTTATCCGAAGCTAGCCACAGTCGTTGCAGGGCAGATGCCGAGACCTTGGATCAAGCAAGGTGATGGAAGTTGGAGGTGTACGAAACCTGAGCGTATGAGTCGCCCTGGATCAATGCCAGTTCTCAATGCCTGATAATAAATATGCTTGTGCACTTACAGTTACAGGCCCTCGGTCACTACCTATGAACTCCCTCTGTTTTTCAATCGTAATTTTGGCTGATTTCCTCTATAAAAATTGGCCGGGGGTTCCTGATTTCCTGTATCTCGGAGGGAGTTTTTACCCCCAAAATGTCACATTTTTTGCGCTTCCGGACCTGTTTTTTCTAGCTTCTGCTCCGCGGCAGGCGTTTTCCCTGGTGTTTTCTCGGCTCTCAAGCGATCTCTTTCAATTGTGTAACGTGTTCGATTGATATTGCCCTGGCAGTAGCACCCTCATATGCAGCAAAGTATGCTAGCTCGGATATTTTTCTCGCGATTTCTCTATGACGGAGGAGGTTTCAGGGCGTCCCAAGCACCTAATTTCCTCTACTTATTTTACAGAGGGATTCAGAGTTGAGGGTCATTTTAGCACCGGCGCGCCCCTTCCCCGCGGGCGTTTCACTGTCGCACCTCGCGGTCTCCAGCCGGCGACCCATGGACGAAAGGCCTCTTGCGCTTCCGTCACGACCAGGACGAGCAACACCCAGAGCCGCGCTCCTCACGTCCTCGCACTCCCCTCCAGTTTCAGTTCACCCTCTGCATCGTCCACGCTAAGAGATGCCACGCCCAGCCCCAAGCTCAGAACGAAGCCCGACAAGTTCAAGCGCTTCACGCACCGCCTGCGCGTCTGGCGTCTGGCGGAACTATCAGGAAACACCTCAAAGATTTGAAAAGCATGAAAAAATACAAAATGGCGACAGAAGCCCGATGTTGTTATCCTAGAAAAGGGCCTGTCAGACATAGATATAGACAGTAGTAATGGGAATGAAAACGATAGTACTAGCCAATCAATCATCCTGGCTCACGCGTTGTTATTCCATGTTTGTGACGGTGTGAACTTCCTAATTCGGAACTTCGAGGTCTCGTCTCTATTTATAAAAGCACTTAGCAAACGGCTTCCATTCGCGTTTCTTTGCTCAAAAGATCCACTTCATGATCACCGCTACTGACTTTCCCCCATATTGCACAAACAACGTATGTTCGTCGCGACTTAATCACCATGACCGAGAGTTGATCGCCATTTCGAACAGTAGCCTCAAACCGTACAATGTCGAAATCAGTGTCCCTCCCAACCGAAGTATGGCGCCTGTCGTGGCAATACGCATCCCTCCCAGATCTCAAAGCACTCGCCACGTTGTGTCGCCTCTTCCGCGACATTTGTCAGCCCTTCCTTTTCAGCGACATCACCTTCACCTGCCGACAAGTGCCAGCATACGGCGGCCGCGTCAAACTACATGAAAAGACCATCGAACGCCTGATACACACGCACGAACGGCTCACAGGCATCACATCCAGCGCGCACCTTGCCGCGATGGTGAACACGTGTAGATTCGAGGCCGTGCTCGTCGAAGAGGTGTACGGGCACATACCGCTCGATTACCAAGACGAGTTACATGTCAAGGAGATTTCCGCCTTGACGCTGGCAATCGACAAAACGTTCAACGAGACCATCGGCGTGTACGTGAACCTCAAGAAGCTCGTTCTCAACGGGTTCCAGCTGCAGGCGGAGTTTTGCGTGCGCCTTCAGGCGTTGCCTCGCTTGAACAGCTTATTCCTCAGTGGTTGCGATGTGCAGTGCACCCTCGGCTGCGGCGTGGCGGTGAAAGAGTTCACAATCGATACAACTGACTTACAGTGGTCCGACTACTTGCCGGAAGACTACCACATTGTCTCGCCTGCCAAGCTCGAAAGACTCACCATCTGCGAACCGGTATCATGCAGAGCGCTCCTGTCTGTTTTGATTTCCCCAGCGGCGCCCCTTCCGCACCTCGTCACGTTAATGCTGGCTCTCGATCTTGATGCACGAGAGCTCTTTTACCATTTCATCGAGTACTGTCCCGAGCTCGTCAGCCTCGATCTTGACGTTCCGGCCGCGTTCGCCAGTGGCGTCGTCATCCCTCAGACGTCTATCCCGCTTCTCCAGGAGTTCAGAGGACCTCGGACATGGTCGCTATGATTGTCCCCGGCAGGCCCATCAAGAAGTTGAAGATCGAAAGTCTCATGCCCTTCGAGGAAGAATTCGTGGTCAAGGGACACCTTTTGGACAAGGAGATGGTAGAAGAGACTTTGCTGCAGGCGTCAAAATCCACCGCGATGATAGTGGATCTATCGTTGCCCTGGGTCCCACTGAATTCAAGTGTGATGCGCTTGGTCTTGGAACTTTTCCCCAAGCTCAAGAAACTGGCGCTTTCCTTGAGAAATAGTCCGCGCGATTCGGAAGGCTCTGACGATGACTCGAATGATTCGGCGATCCATTATACGGAGTGGATGGAGCCCGACGAACCCAGTGACGACTCGGAGTCGTTGGACGGCAGTGCGGATTGGGAAGATGAAGATCCACTCGGATCCGAGTTCAACATGCACGGAGTCAACCCTTCCAATCCTTTTGAACCACTTCCACCAGGCGTGACAGTGGTCAGCTTTGGCTTTGACATGGTCGCTCAGCAAGATATAATAGAGCGGGTACAAGAGACCATGTATGCAGCCGAGGAGCGTGAGATGCAGGAAGATGAAGAGGACGATAGCTACGAGCACGAGAGCGAATATTCGGACGCGTCGGACACGGTTGATGAGGCGCCGGTTCAGATGTGCGAGGATAGGGAGCTGGAATCATATGAGGTGGGATTGTGTTCCATTCATGTTCTATCGTCACTGACCGACTTTTACTAGCATTTCTTGAAGTCGCTGGCAGACGGCTCTGTTTCGCTGCCCCGTAGCATCCGTCGACTCGAAATGGAGCCGGTCACTTTCGGAATGAACGAGAAAATTACTCCTGGCACAGTCATCTCGGAAGTGGTCGAGAAATTAGGGAACCTTTACCCGGAGCTAGCCACATTCGTTGCAGGGCCGTTTCGGAGAACGTGGACCAAGCAAGGAGACGGAAGTTGGAGGTCAACGAAACCTGAGTGTATGAGACGCCGTGGGCTAATGCAGTTCTGAATGTCTGATACTGAATACTTACGCTTGTACACCTACATCGAATCATGCAATGCGGGGATTTCCCCGGAATGTGATATCAGATCAATATCAGATTTCGATTAGCGTCCGGGCCGGTGGGCCGGTGCCGGAATTAGAAGTGGTGCATGACTATGAGGAAATTCAAGGCACTCCGTTTCCGCCTTTCCTGGCAATATCGCTCATGTCCAAAATCTCTGGAAAGACTGTCGCCAAACACAACAGCAGAGAAAGCTGCTGGATTATCGTTCATGGTAGACGCAACGCACCTTCGAGTTTGAACGCTTCGTTCTTTAACCCCATTCCAAGGCAAGGTGTACGACGTGACGGAGTTTCTCGACGGTATGGTTGATCTTGAATATTCTTCTGCTTGTCTTATCCCCGGTAGAACATCCCGTATGAGAACGAACCGTATCATTACTCAGTCAACAAGTTGAGTTTCGCCAGGTGGAAGCAAGATAATTCTCAAATATGCGGGAAAAGATGCGACGTGCGTTCTCAAGGCCTCTTCGGCGATTGAGGTCCCTAAGTTGCTCACTAGTCAAGAATACGAGCCAATACACCCTCCGGATGCCATCACCAACAATCTGCCTCCGGAGAAGCAGTGAGCGGAGCAGGTCCATTGATCGTGTATGACGCGCCTCACTCGATACATCTTCAAGTCTAGGCTCTGTTGAGCCCGATACTGTCGAGAAGGTCGTTGTGGAAATTACAGACGAAGAAAAAGCCCGGCAAGAGCGAATCAGCAACCGCCCGTCGCTCAACGAAATATTGAATCTCCATGACTTTGAGGTGCGTATCTTGATAAGCACGCAGACCGTTTGAGTACATTCGAGTAGAGCATCGCACGGCAAGTACTCCCAGAGAAGGCGTGGGCGTACTATTCGTCTGCTGCAGACGACGAGATAACCCACGGGAGAATCACGCGGCCTACCACAGGTTCTCCATACACGTGCTTTTTTGAAGTGTTTCTACAACTCTGTTCAGGATATGGTTTCGACCGCGTACTGCGAGATGTCACACCGTCGACTGGTCGACAACAATCCTCGGCAAAAGTCAAGTATGCCCGTCTACATTGTACGTACTGTTCGTGTCGTCTCCGGTGCTCGCATCTCACCCGCTTTAGTCTGCCACAGCCCTGGAAAGTTGGGCCACCCTGATGGAGAGTTAAATCTCACCCCGCGCGGCGGGCAAGGCCGGGGTCATTCAAATGGTCGGTACACGCAGCCATCACACGAACATCGTGGGCTCATCGTACGGATGTAGATCCCAACTCTGGCTTCGTGTTCGTTCGACGAAATCGTCGACGCAGCGCAACCCGGTCAAGTTCAAATTCTTCCAGCTGTAAGTACGCTATTGGAAACAATTGACCGTCTGATTCCATTCTTTTCAGATACGTCAACAAAGACCGCGCCGATCACCAAAAAACTCGTGCAGCACGCAGAGAGTCGGGGCGTCAAAGGTTGTTCATCACTGTTTGATTGCGCCGCAGCTTTGGGCGCCGAGAAAAGGTTTTGTTCCCCATATGCAATATTCATTCTAGTTCACACGTCTTCGCAGGATATGCGGATGAAGTTCGAGGCGGAGGATCCCTCAGTGGTCACCAACTCCGGTTCTGCCGGCGTCGACCGCTCGCAGGGCGCCGCACGGGCGATAAGTGTGAGTTGAGTATATCTATTCCTGCATACGGTCTAGACATAACACAGAGTTTCATTGACACCGCGCTCAAATGGGACGATCTTGAGTGGTTCAAGAGTATCACAAGAGTTCGTTTTTGCCCTTCCACAATCTCTAGGAGTAACTGACGACATACAGTGCCATTGATCCTCAAAGGCGTCCAGTGCTGGGAAGACGCCTCCAAGCATACGATGCCGGCGTAGCCGGGGTTGTCTTATCCAACCACGGCGGGCGGCAGCTCGACTTCGCGCGCTCAGGTATCGAAGTCCTCGTCGAGGTCGTCGAGAACCTCAAGGAGAAAAGAGGGCTGTCGTTCCCAAATGAGAAGTTTCAACTTTTCGTCGACGGGGGCGTGCGGCGGGCGACGGACGTGCTCAAAGCAGTCGCGCTTGGGGCGACTGCAGTGGGCGTGGGGCGTCCGTTCTTGTACTCGTACTGTGCGTACGGCACGGAGGGCGTCGAGAAGGCGTTGCAGATCCTGCATGTCCGTCCCGTCTACCTACTCTTCCCAGGTGATCTGCTCGTCTGACACACACCTTACCACCCGTAGGACGAATTCGAAATGAATCTCCGTCTCCTCGGCGCTCCGACGCTCAAGGACGTAGTCCCCGAGATGGTCGACGCGCGCAACCTACCGTCACATATCGTAGCCGTCCCTGGCGATGCGCTGTATAATAACAATTGTGCGTTCTGCACTTTCTGTGTCTTGCTTGGCCTTCGGTTGATCATCATTTTCGGATGGTAGACGAGAGCTTGAAGTATGCGCAGTTAAAGGGCAAGTTATGAGGGATTCCTTCGCGGTGTCGGGCGCACCGATACATACGTGGTGCATTATTGCCCTTATTGCCGAACCTTAGGTTTGGTTCTTACGATAGAAGTTCGGGTCAATGCTTAGTGGGTGTGCATCAATGCGTCGTCTGTTTGATTTCGTCGAAGGCCAGGGTCAAAAACCCAATTTTGAGATAAAGATATTGCAGATCCACAGGTACACTGACAACACGAAAAGCAATAGCGAAAACAACAGGAGATCACGTCATTATCATAAGACGGGCAGGTGAAATTCTCATTTTGCCCAATGACTCCCCAAGACCCAGACCATCGTCGCACCCTCCCTGAGTGCTTGGGATGTTCAGACGCCCCTCAGAGGGGTAGGAAGACGCCCCCGGGAGCTCCGTGTCGACATCTTCATCCTCCTCCTCCTCCTCTTCATCGTCGTCGTCTTCGATGGCAACCGAGCTCCATTCACGGTAAATGTTCTGAATGTACACGCTCGACTTGGCCAGCTTGTAGGGGTCGAACGGGAAGAACGTGTTCAGTTCCGCGGTGATGCTGCTGTCGGACATCTGGGCGTGATAGCTCGCCCCCACACCACTCACAACGCGCCCTTCGGCGTTGTTGGCGCCGTATTCCGAGCGTTTGTTCGATTCGAGGATAGTGTAGCAGTAGGTGAATCCCGTCGCCTGAGCGACACGAGCAAACTGCGCCACCACACTAGAAGAGCATATCTACACACACAGAAAGGTGAGATCGCAGCCGGGGCGGTCAATCTGAATTCACCTTGAGTGGGTTCAGCACGGATTGTATGATCCGCGGGATGACGCCCAACTCTGGCATCCAGTTTTTCCCTGCCTTCCCGACGAGATCGTCTCCGTCTATTTCTTCGTCTTCTAGTAGATCGCGCCAGCGAAAGCAGAATATTAAGAACACTGCCTGTGCTACTGCATAGAAAACTCCGCTCTGTGCGGGTCTTCCCGCTCCGCTCGAGATTGAGGCGCCGGTTCGTAACGCATCCTCCACGCTATCCAAATGTGCCCGCAGGAAGTCACAGAGAACACCTGCGACACGACGCGCCCCCTCACGATCTATGAACGCCGCGCGGCTCACGAAGCTGCCAATGTACGCAGCCGCCGCGGCGCGCGTGACGGCGGGCGTCGCGGATTGGAACAGCGCACGGTCGACGAGGAGGCCGAGGAATATGTCCGCAAAGTCGGGCGAGAGAGAGGTATAGAAGAAGACGAGGAACTGCGTGTAGCGCGATTTGAACGTCGGGAGGATGAGGCGGTCGAAGATGGACAGGAGGGTGTGGAACTGAGCGTTGAGGGATGTGGAGAGACGCGTCGGTTTGGGGGTCGTGAGCGTCCCAGCCGGAATCGAGAAATCCGCGACAGGAAGCTCTAGTGGCGATGATAGAGGAGAGATATTAGGCGTTGAAGGTGTCAAAGGGGGTAGAGGTGGTAGATCAGGTAGCCCGGAGGAAAGATGTTTCCAGCTAGATCGGGCGGTAGAGCCTCCTGACCCCGTTGGAAGTGCTCGAATAACAATACCAAGATACTGTCTAACTTTTTCACCATATCCTGGATATGCGACAAGTCCGTGGTCATTTCGGCTTCATCCTCTTCGCCGGCGTCGGAAGAAAAATCGCTGATGGCCCCGCTATCGTCTCCATCGTCGGAGTCGGAGTCGTGTTCTTGGCCGAGAATAGAGTCGAAGGGATCAAATTCGAAGAGATCCTGGTCGAGCTCGTTCTGGTTGTCCTCCAGCTCTTCGAGTTCCACCTGGATCTCCACCTTCCGTCCTCGTCAGTGCTTGACCATTTCAACAGAACAGAATGAACGAACATCGATCTGGATAGCTCTGTCAACGATGGTGGACATGATTTTATCCATAAGCTCGGGACAGTACGTTGATACCCGGAGAAGATTGCGAATATATGTCGTTTGTGATGCCTGATTTTGTCTTTTGTGGGGGAAGTTGCGCACGAGCAGCGGTTGCAGCGTTGCAGGTAGTGTGGAATAAGGGATAGGAGATGGCGGAGAAGGTAATGGAGGCGGTCGTATATAAGGCGTCGGGTTAACGGGCTAGATGAGCCCTCCGAGGTATTTATGTCAAGGGTTGTATGCCAGATTCTGATGCGCGTCGAATTAAGCCGGTATGTCTATAGTAGCAGCAAGCCGGAGACATACGATATGTGAAGCCATGCGTAATTTTGCCCAAAACAAGGGATAGGTATTCCGGCCGCGCGCTCAGAAGCATGCCGATGAAGACTGTATATGCCCTAACGGTGACCTCGTCCATGGTCGTCCACGGTATGCTTACCACCGCTTGGACGAGGGTGGCGTGTGACCTCTCGAGTCTCGACACCACATGAGACAGCGCGGAGATCCAGAGGCGTAGTTGAGCAGGCTGGGGAGTGTTCTTCGTGCTGAACTGATTCACTAGTTCGTCGAATGGCTCACTGGAGCCCTTGCTCGGAAGATGAGCAGATCATTATTGAGGTCATGAAAACGGAACGTACATTGGCCTTCTGGAGTAATGCATTATTGACGAAGGCCAGGTGCATATCCTTGCGGTACTTTTCATCTTGTTTTACGCGCGAGTTTGTCGCGATTGGACGGTGTAACAGGCTGACCGGACTAGAGGAGGCTTTCGGGACGCCGAAGCACGCTTCGGAAAGGGTTCAAAAGCAGATTTGAGAGGTTTATATCAATGTACTTGTGGGCCATCGGACCAGCCTTGGGAGTGCGCTGGTTGAACTGAGAGCGAGTCGAGTGAGGGTCCATTGACTACCTCCGGGTCCGTCAGTATTGACAGGAAAAAAGATGGTGGGATTACATAAACATCCAAGCCCATGGCATCTCCCGTCACCAACACCTTTGCCTCCGCCCACAGACAGTACGTCCAATCCCTCTACAGGCGCACCCTCAAAAACTCTTTGGATGGACCATTCGCCGAGATGTCTGGCGGGGAAAGGCTATGGAAATCCGGGCACAGTTTGAGTCGAACCGGTACGACTGAGCTTGCCCAGTGCCAACATATTGCGCGCTGCTGACGCGCCAGTCCTAGGCATGTGAAGGACCCGAGGCAACTCGCGCAAATCCTGGAGAGAGCGGAGGCCAAACTAGCGGCCTGGAAACACCCCGATCCTTACATCCGTCCGTCCCTCACTGTTGTACCTGAGAATACTGAGTTGTTCAAATTTTACGTTTAGCTCCGATGGCGCCTGGTGGTACCAAATGGGAACGCAATCTTCCGGTGCGTCAGCTCTCTCTCTCTCTCTCCAGGGTTCCAACTCTGAATGGCTCGGACAGCCTCCAACCGAGAGTCCGTATGCGCACGATGCGCCAACACAATTTGAGCCGATAGGCGGATGGTTCGGTTCTCGCAGCAAGAAGTAATGTACACATTTAGACTGTCTCCGTTCAATTCCACAGAATCTTTGCACGTATCCTGGGTGAAGACCGAACCCAGCCTACCCACCACCAGTCCGTCTCAGAGATGCCTTAACCGGATTTCGATCCTAAGATATCGCTTTTCGTAAGTGAGATTCTAGCTCAAGAAATGCCAGTCAAACCTCGAAGATCTCATTCAATTCCTCCAACGTTCGCCCTGTCATGGTATGAGTGAGCATTGAGTGCTGGTCCACGAGAACTATGCTCACCCTTGGTTTCGACCGCACAATACCATATGGTAATGGTCTCGACCGCGTTCCAAATTGCGAAGACGAGGAAATATTTCCAGCCAATCTTCTGGAATGCTACGGAGCCAGCGAAGTTGCCGACCAGAGCCGTCAAACTTTCAATAAACGCGATCCTGCCGTCGATAGTTAGCCATGTAAGTAATCGAAAGGCAATACTCACAAGGCAAACCCTTTTGCCCTTGCGTTCGCGTCAGTGACATGCACATACGATACGGTTTACGAGAGTACCACGTACCTCGTTTCATAACTCAGGCATTCGGAGGATACATGCCTGATAATCATCAGTTCAAAGTTCCAGCCGTCGAATTCTCAGCGAAAACACGTACCCAAGAGTGGCATGTATGTCCCATTCATCACAAAACTGAACATCACTGCCACCGACCAGTTCATATCCAACAACTGCAAACCAGATAGCTGATCTACTCACCTAGGAAGGTGGTGGCAGCGGGGGATATTCCCGCGGCAGTGAACGCTGAGATGAAGTAGAGGATCAGTGGTTCATCTGCGATATTTATGCGGCGGGTGAGCGACATACCTGCAGTGAGTGCGAGGGTGATGGAGCATCCTAGTGTACCCCAGAGCCACGATGGCCGTCGGCCAACTGGATGGGTTTCCATCAGTGTGACACGGAGAGGAGGAGGGCGCGCTACCTCTGTCCGCGATGGCTGCTCCAGTGACCGAGCCAAGGCCGCCGGCAGTCGAGGACACGAATGAAAAGATGAGGCGCTCAGTTTGTGTCTTTACTGTGAAAATAGTATAAGATGTTTTGGCTAGTGTTAACGGAACAAGGAACATGAACTAACCACCAGTCAGATCGAACGCGACCGTGCTGTAGTTACTTCACACAGCAGTATCAGCTCCAGGGAAAAATGTCTTCGACGTCAGCCTTTCAACTTACAATATGCTGAACCCAGAGAAGATATAACAGAGACCCAGCCAACAAGATATAAGCGTTCTGTACCGGGCGCTGCGCGAATCAAACAACTGCACCCTGTCGTCATCATATCAGGTATTTGGTAGGCCACGAAGATAACTGATTATTCGTACCAGCGGGTTTTCGTAGCGTTCTTGACGCAGGCCTCTATCTCTCCGTATTCGAGCACAACAAGCGGTGCATTCGTGTCGCCATCTCCATGGTATTTGGCAAGGATGGCGCGTGCTTCGTCTTTCCGGCCAACAGACATCAGCCAGCGCGGGGACTGCACGAGCAGATGAGCACGTCGTATGGACCGGAAAAAAACGTCGTAAGTACCTCTGGAATGAAGAGGGCACCCGCGAGCAAAAATGATTGTTGGAACGAACTGCAGTGCGAATGGAAGCCTCCAGGCTGCGTTCGAATTGATGCTGCCAGTTCCAATAATTAGAGCGGTACAGATGATCGCCCCGATGAAATTGAATGCTATTTTCCTCTGAGTTCCAATGTTTCAAGAGCAAGCACAACCTCACTGTTGTATCTGTGATGATCGACGCGTCAGTCAGAAACTTCTCTTCGATGGAAAAACTCACAGGCCAGCCAAGTGACCCCGCCACTATACTACAGCTCAGATATTTTTGTTAGAAATATTGAGTACGTACCTGTGGAGGTGACATTTCAGCGACATATGGTGGTCTGTAGAATCGAATCAGGTTTGTGGTGAGCTTCGTGGGTATACTAACGCGGCCGAATTGTTGACGGCAGAGCCAAATCCGATTAGGAAACGGCGAAGAAGAGATAAACGCGGTTCTGCGCAGCCGTGACTAGAGAAACGCCCTGATCACCAGTCAAGGCACAGCGTCTGGGGTGGGGAAAAAATCTCACAACGAGGATAATGATACCTGCTATAATCATGCCCATTCTGCGACCCCATCTATCTGCCGCAGGTGCAGACACAAGGGACCCAACCAGTCCGCCAAGACTAAACTGTAAGATGGGTCAGCTCGCGTCGTCGCGCCGTTACGAGGTTAAGAGTTCTCACTATGTTCAACAGCATGGCGACTGCGATACCTTGTCCGCCTCCGGTGGAACTACCGCCGATATGAAAGTAATCGGTATACTGTCTGTGTAGAAAGGCTCGATTGCGGTCCTTGCTCTGGGTCGAAGACTCACGTCAATCCATTCACAGAACCCATTACTTCGAGCAACACTTAATAATGAGCAGTAACGCGAACAACGTAGGCACTGACTGCTATTGTCAAATCCATAGCTGAGAGAACCCATGAAGGCCACCGAGAGGATAAGGTACAACTTGAAGGCTGAAAAGCTCCAGGGCCTGAGTTGGGAACCAGTGGAGAGTGCATGCCCCAGATCAGCATTCAAGACATTTGTGCCATGAATCGAAAGAACAGGCAAGTCATTGTGCACCGGAGATTCTTCACTCTTTCAATGGACTCTCTGTCAACCATGACGGGGAAGGAGGAAGTTTGCGTTAGCAGCGGCGTAGCTTATGTATGGAGAATAACCTTCTTCATTTCGACGAGAGGTACGACGAAAATAATACATGCGAGAAGAGCGCGAGAAGTGGAACAGATGCCAAAAAAAATGACCACGATGCCGAGCAGGCAGAATCCTCCTGTAGAGATTTGATAACGGCGATAACTTGGCGCGGGGATGGGGAGAGCCCAAATTCACTCACCTGGGGTTCGCATCATGACCGTCCGCTGCCTCGTGCCCGATATGATACCGAATACGACAGCCAGAGCGGAACTCCGTCCCAATACGTCGCCGAAATCGTCCACTTTCGTCCGTGGAACCACATGTAGTGGGTCTTCAACGAGAGAGTCGGGATTTTAAGATAGTACGCGTGCGACTAGTGTAGAAGACGAGGGAACTGTGCCACACAGTGTCAGTCTGTGGCAGCAGCTTGCAACCCCGCCAATTAGATTATGCATCCTCAGATTCCAGAAACCACTTACATTGGATGAGAGAGAAGGCAGAGGTCGTGCATTCTGCCTGCCCAAGTTGTGTTCAATGTGTTGATGACGTGATTTTATGTTGTTTTTGCTGGAAAACTCCAGCCACGTCCAAAGGTCTTCGACGAGACAAGTACTTTGATTGCACCAAAGCGGATGCAACATTTGCAAAGTTAAGGAGCAGCCGAACGGAAGCAGTGACAGCTGCGCCCGAACATAGGGCGTGCGGTGGAGATGGTTCGTGCCATGAGGGTAGCTATACTTGCTATTAGGACCCATTACGGCGCAAAACATTGGGGGCGGATGCAGCTACGGACGACCCCGCAATGCAACCTGGTCCAGAAGAGGATTTATTTGATCGTACTGCCATCACAAAGTAAGTGTTAGTTCAGCACGACGGAGCCTGGGTCTACAGCTGTACAGCTGGGTTCTTTTCCGCCTCCGGTAGCCTTGCCACTGAAGTTAAAGTACTCAGCGTGTGGCCACTTTTGTGGCTCTACGGGTAGTGACTGAGTTGCGCACCAGTGAACAATGCATTTTGTGGCCAAGAAGTCTGCTCTTGCTCAAATAAAAAGATTCGTCGTGTACCACGGGCTTTTCTTCGAACATGATGAGTCGGATGTGTGGCGAAAGACTGACCGTCAAGTGCCGCGAAGGGATGAAAATGCGTTAAGCGTCAAGAATCGCAACCTCTCAAGGAATTGACCACTGAAGACAGACATGACATTTTTTGGAAGATGCAGTTACAAGATTGTGAGAACTGGAGCAGACAGATGAGCGCGATCGATCATCCGAGTCGCATGTGTTCGTGTTTGCGAACTAACTTGATGGGCCAAATAACATGAGAATCAGTGCACAAAACCCTCTGCTCGTCAGTTTCATGGAGCTCAAGGGTCCTGGCATCTCATTTGCAAGTACTAGTACACCTGGTAATTCACCGTTCACCGCCGTTTCACTGTCTCCCCACCTGAGCCGTTGCGTGAGAACGCTCTTGATGTCTCAGCGCGGCGGCGCCCTGGCGGCCCTGCCCCTGGATTTCGCCTCGACGACACTACACCAGTCAACGACTCCGAGAGCAGGCGGCACACCCGCGGTCTTTGCGCGAGGCGCATGAGGTCACGCTGGGTTGGGAGTCATTAATTTCGTATCGTGTATTTGAGCACATGGTACAACGGAAGTCTGGCAAGAAGATACTGGAACGCGCTACAGCACGCTGATTTTCAGGAGAACCCGGCGGCGCCACGGATAGAATCAAGAAGGATAGACTTTGAATCACCCCCCGCCTACGAAAAACTCGGATGAGTCCGCGCATGGAACTAGGAAGCGAGAGATGGTACCTCCCACATCGCGAAGCCGGCGAGACCAGTGGACTTGATGAATTCGCCTTTGGCCGCAAATGACTGGGCGTTATCGAAAGAGATCATGACCTGGGTAGTCGTGTTGTAGACGAATGGCTGTAGGGAACAGGCTGTGAGCAACTCAAATCGGAAGGCAGAAATGGCGGGGACGAACCGTCTGGCTGCACTCGTCGAACAGATAGGGCACCCCATTCCTCACGCTGCCGTCCGCATTCAAGTATCCCTGCACGATCAATCCCCAGAAATTGATTACGCCACCCTGTGCCTCGAAGTTTCCGCATTCATCTACGCCAGGGGTGTCATCCCACGAATCTCCTGCGGGCGCTGCAGAGGCATTGAATGGAGGATACAATGCAGTTGAGTCCTCGAATGCTTTACGAATGCGTTCGATTTGAGAACAGCGAAAGAGTGGCCGTACGAAGGCACCCCAAGAACGATTTGATCCAACGGCATGCCTGCAGCGTTCCATGCACTGACCGCAGACGTAGCTGAGCCGGCCTGGTTAGCCGACGGCGCACAAGAATCCTTGAGAGGAGCATTCGCTGCCACCGCAGCAGACCAGGGACCATTGACATCGTAATTCATGATTTCGATATAATCCAAAACTTTCGCGAATGCAGACACGTTCGTCGACGGGTTGCCATCTGCGTCGCTGAAAGGAGTGAGGCGGTGGCGGCAGACAAGATGAGCTTGGACCCATGAGGGTCTTGGCGGAGTTCCTGGATGAATTGAGAGGAAGTTGGCAGTGTCTTTGGGACTATTGGTATTGCAACCAATTCCAGCGTTAACAGGATATTCCCAGTCAAAGTCGAGGCCATCAAGATCATACTTCTTTGCGAAAGTAACAAGAGTGTTCACAAAAAGACGTCCTACAGAATGTTAGAATCTGAAGGTGGAGTCAAGTGGCGAATCACCTGTTCGCCGCAGTTGCGAGATTGGACGACAATATAGACTACCTGTCCATCCTCCAACAGTGACGATAGCCTTGACCCCCTGTAGGAATCGTGTAAACGACCGAGTAGTTTGTTAGGTGAGGGATATCACTTTCGAGTGGGCGGTAGAGACAAATTTGCGGCAACAATCCGGGGTCCGAACCGTTCAGCGTCACCATTCGAACATCTGGCGTGGTTTCTCTGAGAGAACCGTCAGCGGCACACCATTTTGAAAGCACGTCCTGGACTCACGCAAATGAATAGGCCAAATGCGTATAGCGGTCCCATGGAATTTGCGACAAGCCGAAGGCTGGTTCTATGTCAGCAGCATGCCAACCAGCAAACCATCCAATTGATTTGTCGGGAGACGCAAATGCAAAGCCATGGAATAGAGTGAAAAGAAAAGGTAGGAGAGTAGGAGAAAACATGGGGGGGCGAATGCGTTCCACTACCGTCAGCCACCGTCTTCTTATATATCATGCGCGGGAGAACTCCGCGAAGATGTTCTCCGGGGTTTTGAGATGTGATTCGCCCCACAGATTTAGGCGTATCCAAGCAAGTGGAGCATCTTGGCTTGAGCTGCCGTCAAGAAGATGAAGCGCACATGCGGAAAGATACAAGTAGTAAAGTAGTTGACTGTAGTTGCCAGACCGCGTGGTCGACCAGATCGACCAGTTGGCAGGGTACGAGCGCTCGGGAAGAGATGTCGGCAAGTGGAAGTGCTCGGTTCGTTTCTGTTCGTTTCCTGTACATCATGACGACACCTAGCTAGACTCGACACCGGTGCCCGCCTGAGATTTGATGACAGTTGATCAAATCAATACGGCGGAACTATGCCCGGTCCATCGTTATGGCACCAGCGAACGCCGACTGGTATCCAGTCTGGACGACACCCTTGCTTCAAATATATGTGCATATTACATACAGTCAAACAGTATTTTCCTCGGCTACCGGCACTGCGTGGACATCCCATCCTTTTCCACAACAGCAACTTTCTGTTTGCGCAGACTTGCCTTGACGGGGTTCGGATCTTCGAATATCTCGTTCAATTCCTGATGTTGGCACGGACGGTCAACGAGATAAGATAGCGACGGTGTGATGGAACGCACCTCGAGCGTACGGCCGCGAGTCTCGACGACACAGAACCAGATGACAACGCATTCGAACAGGTCCCAGGCGACGTAAACGACTATAGTGTGCGCCCCGGCAATTCAAACAGCAGGCAAATAAACAACGAAATTACCTACTGTAGTACCTTGATAGTCGTGTCAACTCTAGGACGATTCGAATGACACGAAGACGCTTACTTCCAACCGATGTTTTGCAAGGCAATTGGCCCCGCGTATTGGTTCACAAATGATGCACAAGAGACACCTAGTGCATACCTGGGCGAAAAATTATCGAGGTGAGTATTCCCAGGATTTTCCTTGACTCACATAGCCATGCCTTTGGCTCTACAGTCTTGAGATGAGCTAGCGGGACAGAACCGGGTACCAAGATATTACCTCGTATTATAATCAAGGACTTCCGCGGGATATAATGCCTATGCAAGGCGGCTGATTAAGATCGAACATTCCAGTGACCATCGCATGAATGTACCTGGAGTGGGGTATAGGCCAGACTGGAGAGAGGTCAGGGTCTTTTCAGCGTGACATCAGAGGCGCAGAATCAACCTATAAACGAAACCAAAGAGGACTATGAATCAAGCATAAGAGCTCGGGTCGAACGATCGGTACTTAATTGAGAACATACAGATGAAGGCAATGGCGGAATTGGCGCCCGCCGGGTTGCTTCCGTTAGTTCCCCATTTCGCCGTGCATCCTGGATTGAGATGAGCACATCACTCGGTTCGAAGCAAGTGGGCCTGTACTGACCGGTAACGACTGCTAGCATTCCGGAGCTTGCAAGAGTTCCCCAGAACCACATTTCTGCAGGATGTAGTCATCAAGAAATAACCGACACGTTTGAGAAGAAAACCCACTGCGCCGTCCCACTGCAGACCAAAAGTCAGCCCTCAAATCCAGCACTGGCACATTCACCGACCTTTATCGGTGAGGGAAGTTCCGATGACCTGTACCCCAAGCACGTTCAGATGCCATCCAGTCTTGCAAAGACTGCGACTTACTGCACCAGCAGCAGACACAAGCGTGTTCACAAAGTTGAGAATGAGGCGCGCGTTCTGGGACCTGAAACATCCTTGTCAAATCTTCCGAGAAAGTCCGCAAGTCCAACCGAAGACTTACTCGACACCCGCATTCTTGATGAGGAAAAAATTAAGATAAGGTGATTTTCTCGATTGCGCTCACTCACCCCGAACAAAATCGTCAAGTAATACCTGTCATTCTATCAGAATGTGTTTCACCGCACCCAGACGTGCAAGGATCTCACCCAAGGCCGTTACCTGACCACTGCCCAAAGAATGCCATAAGGAGCATCAAGAAAGTCCGATATCGAGCATTGGGAGTTTTCACAAGGCCGCTGTAGTCCCACCTGTTCCGAAGATTTCAGTACCAGAGCTTCGTTGTTGAGTCAAGGTAAATCGAAATACCAGCGCTTGTCCGACGCGTCCAGCTTGATGGATTCTTCAAACTCGGCCCATTCCAATTGGACCAACGGGGAGTTCGGGTCATCGTTTCCTGCGTAGAAAATCAGCCTTGCGTGACGAATGTAAGATGGAGCGATGCCGACCGTGATACTTCGCGAGAACATGCATCGCTTCTTCCTTACGTCCCACAGAAAGGAGCCATCGAGGGACTGTGATCGAATCAATGATTGCACGCTCACGCTAGCTCAGTTACATATGCACATACCTCCGGGAGCAATAAAGAGAATATGGCAAGAATACCCGCTCCTACGAGTTGGATCGCGAGCGGTGCCCGCCAGGACCGCGTGCTTTCAATGCGGCCGGTCGCAATAGAAATGCCAGTGCAGAGACTAAGAGGAATCAGTATCGTACTATGCCCGATCTGTATGACGATGATAATCCTTTTATGGTAGAAAGATAACCATAGAAGGAACCGTCATATTGATCGCACTAATGGAAGGACTTACATAGATCCAGCATAATAGAATGCTAGGGGAGGCATTGGAATCCGGCTAAAACACAATAAGAATGCCGAGGCTCACTGTTGAAAAGTCCCGTCAGGCGACCGCGCCACTGATCAAGACGTTGTACAGGTCCGAGTGTCAAAGACAAAACCACACACCTGAGGAGGCGCCATCTCGACCACGTAGCTAGGGCATGCGGTTTGTACAATACCTACGCCCAATCCTAGAAAGACTATCAAAGAGAACTTTATGCACCTCTGAGGCTTGGACGCACCCAGTACGAATCTACCTCCTAGGAGGGCTCTGTTGGTGGTTAGTCTCGTTGAATTCATCCGACATTTTATAAAAGGCTTGCTTTATCTGCTGCGCGGTGGTGACCGATATCGAGCCTGGATTCTCATTAGGAAAATGATCTGTGAAGAGGAAACAAGCCTGCCAATGATGATGATTACAGCACCGATGAACTGAACAGGCTTGTTAGCATGACGACGAGAACGTGAAAGAAAAAAAGTACCATGCCTCCCTACGACCGAGACGGTCAGCGAGAGGGCCGGCGAGAGGGACAGCAACGATGCTTCCAATGGAATACTAAACAGCCAGCATCATATGTCAAGGCGTGTTTTGCATATTTTAAACACCTTACGATTCCGCTACAGAAATAGGTCAATGAACGAGACCTGCCTTACGCCGACAGACTCACAAAATGATAGCGGTTCTGGATCCAACACCACCACCAGCATCCTCCCCCTTTGAAAGTGTCAGCGAGAGCTCGTGTTGTCATGCATTTTTAGACATACGGAGATCCCGAAAGAAATTCAATATTGACTGAACCGATTTTCAACGGCCTGTGCTTTGCCTAAAACAAGCAGCGACTTACTGCATCCCGTTTACAGCCGACATGACTGCAATTTAGTCTCAGACACCAAGGAGATGACTAGCTTTTTGCTGAGCTCACCGGATCCGTCGAATCCGTTAGCTAGACTGCCCATGAAAGCGACCAGCAAAATTAAGTAGAGCTGGATGGACCTCCAACTGAATGGGCTGAGATGTGGACCTGTTGCCAGAGCCAAAGCAAGGTCGGTATTGGCGGCCTCGACAATCTTGGCATTTTCAGG
>QVIE01002555.1:0-21768 GCA_013387415.1 Panellus pusillus | reverse complement strand
GAGACTTACGGACGGCCGCGTGGTTCACGGACCACATCTCCCACGCTCGAGTGCCCACTCTGCGGGCTTCGTCTTGGGTTGTCAACAAAGAAATGTTGGAGGTACATTTGAGACGAGATCACGGCGAGGTCTACGCAGCTCGGGAGGTGATTGATTTGACAAGGCGAGTTGTTCAGTATCTCACAAGATGTGTTCATTCATGTCAAGTTCAGTCAACATGGCGACTTGAAAATACGGTTCGCACCCGAAGACTTCCGGGACCCACTTGGACCAACGGCTCGTTTTCCGTTCCTTCCTGCCAAATCCGAGCATGGTGGGCCAGATCTCAAGTATTCCTCCCAATTTGGCGGGCCGAAAATATACGCCTTGCTGGTACGCTCCCATGGAACCGTACGGCGTTCTGAGGTGGTCCGTCGAAGACAGGGAAGAAGAGATATTTGAGGCAGATGATATCCTGGATGAGTACAAGGTGATGCATGCGCTCTGGGCGCGCTGGATATTCCTCCGAAGGTAACAGGCATCTCTCCATCATCTGAGCGACAAAAAGTCATCTGTTATCAGAAGATTTTTTGTGGCCCATTTTTTCAATGGTGTGAAAGCGTTCGTCGCGGATAATTGGCGGATCATTCAGCGTGCAGCGGGGTGGGATGCTTTGCGGTATTGGCTTTTGGTAGGTGGACGCTTCTCTGTGTTGGAGACGATTTTCTCAAACCTCTCAAGCTGTTAGCGACAGGAAAATTCTTAACGGCGCGGGAGGTGGTAGAGCTCCTGGGTTACTACGAGATGTTGTGCAAGGGACTTGCTGGCTCCTAAGTGATGTCGAGGGAGGAGGGACGAAAACTATTGGAGCCGTCGCTTGCTGGCAAGCGTGTTTATATCAAGTGATTTTGCAACATGTATGTACCGCAGAGCTACATCGCAGGAAATAACAGGGCTTTCATCTTTCCGCGTCGTCCGTCACAATGTCCCTCGTCCTCCGCTTTTTCCTTACCGCACTCGCACCCACGCCTTCCGCGACCCCACCCCTAGCATCCCAACACCAACCCCCCCTGCCCCTCCCTCCCACCCGCTCACAACCCCCACACTAACCCGCACGCTCTCAACCCACCCAAAAAGCCCCCTCTCCAAAACCCCCTCCTCGTTCCCCGGTGTGAGGACCACCTATGCGAGGCGTAGAACTTGATGTCGGCGCGCAGCGCGTGACGTCGACGAAGATGAGGACTTCGGAGGTGGTGCGCATGCCTGGGAGCCGAGGGTCAGCAGGGATGGGACAGCGGTGCGATGGTGGACGTAGACGTACCGCTGATGAGGAGTCTACGGTGTGACGCCTCGCTTGCATGTGCCCAGGTTGTCACCCGACTTGACCAGGGCCGTCCAGTGTCACTTTATCGCTCTCCTTATCCTCGTCCTCCACAGCCGTCTTCTGCCGCACGTCGCCCCGGCGCTGGGCAGCCACCGCAGAGAGGTTCATCAACACATACTCGCGGCTGTTCTCGTCGAATGCAAACGCCGGCTCTTTGAACACCTTGGCGAACCGCGGGTCTGTGAGATCTGCTCCGCGACGTTCTCAAGGAAGCTTGCCCAGCGAGGCGCTGGACTCGTCCGCGGAGTGGGCGCCATCAATGCAGAAGACGCTCGCATCGCCGAGCTCTGTCGTCGCGTGGGCATCGGCGTCTAGGTCAGCGCTGCCGAGGTCGAGGCCGAGTTATTCGTCGGCATAAATGAAGTGTGGCAGCCACGAGATACCGCAGTGGGCCCGGGTGTGGCGGAGATGAGGGGCAGGCGAGGACTAGCGCGTGCTTGTTGAGGTCGGGCAAGGACAGGGCAACACGTGATCTGCTACTACAGCGATATCTCTTATCTTGACCACGGACTGATCCGGCGGACTTTGAATAAATGATAAAAAACATGGGGCACAGATCACACTAGAACGTCTGGGGGCTTTGGTATAGCAACGCCCCCTCTACGGTCACATCAATCATGGACCACTTACCCGACGCCTCGGCTGCTTCGCTAACAGCTCGCCAAACACTAAATAGTGATTTGACATATATACACACCCCGCCGTCCGCATTTATGGAGAGTCCTTCCATCTTCCAGGATGTATATTCAGATGCAGAGTACTCCGAGGTGGGGCTGTGATTTCAGCAGAATCCCGCTGGCTGGCAGTCGGCGTATCAAGAAAATGTCAAGGGAATGCCGGGCCCACGTTCAGATGATCCGAGTGACATAAGTGACTGATGTGACCGTAGGGGGGGTGTTTCTATACCAAACGCCCCAGACGTTTGAGTGTGATCTGGGTGTGGTTTTTCTTATCATTTATTCGAACTCCGCCGGAACAGTTCCGGATAAGATAAGGATCACACTCAAACGTCTGGGTTACCGAGACAGCCATTGGTGCCAACATGGTCCAAAAAGTGTCGAATATCAAGCCTAACCATCTGATCGTGTCAAGTGATTGCATTGGCAACTACGTTGGAAGTTGAAACCATCTTCAAGCCTCTTTCGGGACTACAACATGGCAATAAAGACTGAATTGTAGATCTATCCGAGTGCGCGCACCTGCATACAACGAGCCCTGAGCCTATCTCTGTGAGCTTACCATTGATCATCGTCATAAACTACCGCATCCCACGCATCAGCTAAATCGGAGTCCTCACCGCCCAGCCAGTGGCTAGACGGTTGCGACTCAAAATCAGTAAAGTTTTTCGACGATACATATCCCTTGGCTTCACGTGAGTGTGCAATATAACATGGCGAAAGAAACATTACCGGCAACACGTTTATCTCGCTATAGTAAGCGAAAACTTCCCGAATGCTACGCGTAGTAAAATCTTTTCAGAGGCGGGGAAGAATAGACGATCGAAACGTACCTGATTGGCCACGGTTTACGAAACGACCCCCCGTACTTGAGGGATGGTTATTAATCCAGGCGATGTACTGCCTGTATCTGTACATTCGCGTGATGTTATTCACCAAGCGGATCCAGTATTGCTCGTTGATACGTACAAGGCTTCCGATCCCGGCGTGGAAAAAACACCTCCAAAACGAGCATACTTTTTATTGTCGTAATCATCTTGCATTTGACGTTGGCTCGGAAGTGGGCCGTTCCTCCCATACTTTGGCGAACAAGTAAGACTGATACTTTCCCATGGTGTATGGACGAACTGGCAGCGTTTTGAGCAACTTGAATGGATGGAGAAGATAGACGATAACAAACCGTTGGGGAAGGCAACAGTAGGATCGGGTATGTAATGCCCAGTCCAATGGAAATTGACCAGGCCCTCAGCCTGGTTCGTTCTGACGAACAAAATGTATGGGTGGAGTCTCAGATGAGTCTCACTACGCACTTGTTGCGCAGAAATATGTTGGTTTTGACGTATCCCGTCGCGAGAATAATCTTCAATCAGGCACCTTAACTTTCCGCACACGATGAATGTCGACACATACCTCATCGATACCACGAAGGACTGTTCCATTCAAGAGATGAATAGCACCTCCTTTGATCCCGTGTGAGTGTTCTGTGAGCGGCTCGAAGCGCTCAATCGGGGGTACGAATTCCGTGAAGTTGGGGAACCGGCCTAAGCTGCGTATATCGTACGGATGCGGGTTTTCCTTGGGCTGGTGATACAATCAGTGGCCCGAAGAGACTAGTTGAATCGAAAGGCTGCACCCGAACGCTTGCAATAAGTCTCCGTACATATGGACCGATGTCCCGAGCAATTTCCGACGCAGAGATAGATGAACCGACAACAAGGACGGTCTTTCGGCAAGCAGATGAGAGTCTAAGAGGAAAGAAAAATCGGAGGTACATGCATACCTTGTTCTGATAGCGTTGAGGTCGGCGGTACGTCTGTGAATGGTAGATACTATAATGTTCATCGTCCGTCGCTTTGCTCCAATCTACAATTCCTTCGATGACCGGCACATGCGGAGCAGCAAAGGGTCCAGTGGCGACGACCAGTGCATCGAATTCTTCAGTCCACCAATAGGCCTTGATCCGGTTAGTCTCCGAAAGGCGCTCCAGCTTGCGGAGAGTGAGTTTCCAGGTCTGCGTCGCATTGATCTTCTCTATATTTTCGACTCGAGTCGAATACGATGTCACCGGGAAAGCAGAAGAGGGAGGTGGGTCGTCGTTGACATTCAAGTTGTAGAGAGATGCGAAAGCCCTGACATGTGTCTGTATGACGCGATGGGGAAGTACCCAAGGCTACAAAGGTGTTCAGGCCGCATCTCACAATGAATACAATAGCGATCAAATACCGCGTCAGGCGCATACGGCACTCCAGGAAGCTCCGTGGTGATCTTCGAACAAGGATGGGTGGTGAGCCCTCATAATGCGCAGTACATACCGCTGGAGAATTCGTAGTGAGACTGTCCCATACTGGCCGAGGATTCCAATGCTCCCTCCACCTTTCATCTAGACTAAGCCCCTCATCGCCGTCTTCGTAATACTGTGTTGAGGGCAAATACGCGGGAATATGTAGATTCTCGTAATAGACTTGATCGCTATTCATATCTGTTTCACAGGCGTCGGACCCAGAGCTGTAGCAAAGACTCACGGATATGACTCTCGAACTGGTGTATCGTCCGTGTAGTGCCAATTCCCTCCAGGTGAGGGCGAGCGGTCAAATAGGCGAACAGTGAAATTGTGCTCGATGAGTTTCGCGGCAGATTGAAGACCGGACGGTCCTGCACCGATGACAGCCACGCGTTTGATTGGATGGTGGAAGACGGTAAATTGAGGTTCAGATGAGTAGGAGGCCTGCTGCGCGGTGACCACGAGAGCGCCAACGAAGATAAGGAAGAGGAACCCCATGTCTGTGCGCGCGAGAACGTCCGAGGTTGAGAGGTTTTAAGTCTCGTTCATGAGGAAGAAGGGTGTCGGATTGCGCGACGACGACGTCAAAGCACGCGACTGGTATCAGACTGGACTCCGCGATAATTACAAAATCGCTCATCGAGCACCTCGGGCGGCTTAGTGAGCGGTAATTGATCTTGAATCAAGCTGTTTGCCGTATGTGAGGAGGAGCAACTGTATGTGCGCTTGTCTATGTCAAATTTCAGGCATTTTTTGCCCTGGGGTGGCAATATCATATGCCGATGATCCTGATCGGGAAGTGTTACGGATCCATCTGCATTTCGAAGGCCATAAAAGCTGAGTTTTTGCTCCCCTATAGAGTGGAAGTACTCCAGTATCAAAGTGTACAAGGGCATTGAAATATTCTTGGCTTTCTTGGCCAGAAAGTTAGCTAGACTTGCTCCATCCAGTTCCTTAAATTTGTGAACTGCCTTATTCTCAGGTTCTAGAATGCTATCCAGGACTCCAAGAGCTGCATTTGTAGGATCTTGCAGATGCTCATCATGTGTCCTAGCAAGTACCCGTCCAAAGCGAGCAAAGTGTCTGAGTCTGGTATAGTCCATATCATCTATAGAATTGGGGATTGAGAAATAGGTAGGTTGGATTGAATATGAACTAGAACTCACAAAAGTGATCATTCGTTCTGACATCCTGCAACATTCCATTGACACGTTCACCCATGAACTCATTCTGGCTAGCCAAAGGTCCCCAACGTTTGAGAATATCTGGGACATGCATAACATTGTGGTGTGTAGGGAGAACGTTTACGTCTGGGAACAGTTGTTGAATTGACTGGAAATACTCTGAGTAGTACTCCATGAATGAGTCTGCAGCAGCATTCGAAGTTCTGAATGACGATATTAAATTTGTACATCCAACAACAAGACAGAAGCTGTGAAGCATAGCTTCATGTCGTGCTGGATCATCATCGAGCTGCATTTCAGGTATAACAAGTGGTAAGATGACTGAGAATAAGGTGAGATACTGTTCTGCTTTCAGTTTGCCATGTTTTGGCTCGCCAAGATTGCCAGGTAGTCGAGACACATAGGAAGGGAGAAGTACCTCCTGAATGCAATGCCGAATTTGTTCAAGGCGCTCCTTGCTGAATTTCCAGGATCCTTGAACAGCAACATCTTCAAATTCCTTATCACTGTCATCATCCGACTCATTATCTGTATCATCTGGAGGGATTGATGCTGGAACAGGTGTTGCATCCATGTCGATATCATCCATAAAGTCATCAATAATTGCAGCGTGGGGGCTACCCGTAGGAGTAGATTCACTTCTCATTGTCATCCTCTTCATCGTCTGTCCGCATAGCCTGGATATATTCTTCCCTCCACTTCTGAAAACCATCATAGTCAAAATGTTCCTCATCGTCAAGTATTTCACGCGCCTCTGCATCTCCACCAGCTTCAGATATTTCTTCATCTGTCCAGAGATCTTCATCTTCTCTGTCCCGCTCTGCAAGATCTTTTGTTCGGCGGGCATCACGCCCTATTCCCCAAAGTACACGGAGTTGATGTTCAAGCACACCTTGGAGCCAACTGTGCATAAAACCCAGTATTGTGTCAAGAACAGGATCGCGGTACCGAAGGAAATGCAGCGAGCACCATCGAACACCTGTTTTTCTTTCTTCCATAACCCTCTCTTTTTTTGTTGGCTTTTTCAGCCAGTTCTTGGCCTGTTTCAGCACTGTTGAACCGACTCGCATAGGCCATTCCCAGTGATCTAATCGACTCTTCTCATCATTTGTGAGAAGACAGTAAGAACAGAACATTCTTGCAGAATAAGAGAGAAATCCACCAGTCTCTCTTGCAGCTGGAAGGTCTGCTACAAGAGGAATAAGTCGTGCTGTGACTTGAACACCCTCTGGATGAGCATATGTTTTTACAATCTTCCCAGGCATATATGAAAGCATTGTCTTCATTAATGGATCAAGTAGAGGCAAGAGTGTTTGAGAAGATGGCTTGTTTGGACTCGGAGTAAGGCCCACAATGAAAAGATTCTCTGGTAAATAGCGAACTTCGGGGGGCAAATTCAAGCAATACAGAAGAATCGTGCCAGTTGAAACTTGTTTTCCTATACCAAAAATTCTGGTAAGTCATGACCCCAACAAAATGTTGTTAAGTTTCATACCAGCTAGTCTATTTGATCGGGGGTTAAACCAGTCAATGTATAAGCCAAATACCAAGTTGTATTTGTCCCCTAATTTCTTGAGCTCTTTCCATCGTGGACTGTCCTGTAGATCTTTCATTTCCTCTCCGTCTGCAGCAGAAGGTCGCTGATATGCTTTAGCCAGATAATCTTCAATGGTTTTCCTAGATAGAAACCATTCCAGCCAAGATTCAAATTTCTGTGTGTTGAAAGTTTTATGGGAACTCTTTTTGTTTCCTTCCCCAAACGCTGTGTGCGCCAAAGTTCAGCCTTGCATTTAATCCTTGATTTTTTGGACACCTTTGCGGTACATGTTGGTGGCATTTTTGTTAGCGAAGGGTACAGAGTATAGCACTTTGGACAACAGGGTGTCCGAATAATCTCGGGTTCGCTGGTATAATTGTTATAAATGGTTCTAAGGTCTCCTGGGATCCAGAGCTTAGGAAGCTGAATATGAATGCCTTGTGCAACCAGGGCTGCCTGAAGCAATTCCAGAACTGTGGTGAGAATGAATTGTAAAGCTTCAGAATGATGTTTGCTGTTTCACGGCTGATACCGGCTTTCAGGTTAAGCCATACAAGCAGCGCTGAAAGAAGCTGGATGATGAGACTGCTTTCAATCATAATATCTACTGGTATTCACTTTTTTGTGAGCTGGAGGCAGGTTTACAGAAAGTCTGCGCACCAATTGAGTGATTCGAGTTTAACTTCTTTGGAATTTCCGTATCTTGGTCTTGTTCAATAAAATCTCCAACACCCACAGGACGACTTGATTGAGACCTCGCATAAGCCGGAGACCGGCTGGCTGCTGCGGCAAGTTCATGCTGTCTACGAACATGTGTGCTGATTTTGCGGCCTGAAATCTTCTGCCCATGGACTTC
Source organism: Panellus pusillus (assembly GCA_013387415.1). NCBI lineage: Eukaryota > Fungi > Basidiomycota > Agaricomycetes > Agaricales > Mycenaceae > Panellus > Panellus pusillus. The sequence goes on along the minus strand of QVIE01002555.1, from coordinate 13,870 downwards.
AACTTCATGCTCAAGGCACTCGGGGCAAGTGCAGATCACTTGCTTGGCCATAGAGCAAGTGGGAGGGAAGCAGACTGTGCTGGTGCTGCTCACCGATCTTGATCGAAGCTTTATCTTGCATCTACCATCTATCAATCTGTCAGGTTGATCATGATGTGATCAAGATGCGTGTTTGCAGCACCCGGCTCATCGGCATGTTTTCATGCGACCAGTTACATCAATAATAGAACAAAGATGTGTAACATTTGACAAGCGCCGTGGCAGATGCCATGCCAAGTGTCTGGCAAATGCCATGAACCCGCGGTCATGGCTTTTGCCGGCAGTGTCCCGACCGAGGACGTCAATATGGATGGGGTCATTGCTTGGTGGGAGTAAGTCACTAAGCATCAAGTCCCGGCGGCGCCCGCACTGTTACTTTATGTCTGACCCCTGTGTTTTACAGCATCAAACGTCGCTTCCTACCCTACGCCGTATAGCTCGCGACTATCTTGCAATTCAGGGCTCTTCGACACCGGCCGAGCGCGCCTTTCGGAAGCCAGCTTGATTGACAAACAACCGCAACTCACTCGGTGCGAGAATGTTTGCGGCGCTTCAATTGCTGAAGAGTGCCTATCGCAACGGTCATATCAGCGCGAGCGATCTTGCTGCGAAGCACATTGATGCACTCATTGCAGAGCTAGATGACGCTGATTTCGCCGTTCTTACAGCTCTTGAGGATGATGAGGAGGAGGTAGACTTCACCGAGTAGGATTTTGTAGTGCTTTTCTCTTAAATTACCAAGATTTTGCGATTTTTTTGTTTGTGCGGGGTTCGGTTCAGAGTTCGGACGCGACAGAACGCTGAACCGAACTCCTTGAACCTGAACCTCGAGTTCAGGTTCGAAGTTCAGTATTTTTCTGAACCGGACCGGAGGTTCAGGTTCCGCGTTCGGGCAAATGTACCCCGAACCTGGACCGAACCGAACCTGCCCACCACTAGAGCCTGGCACTTCACTCCCTGGATCGACCGCGGCCCCCACTGCTTTTCGGACTCTTGCTCAGAATCGTAAAGAGGACACTCTTGCCGCGATGGCCGGGTCATCCAAATTTCACCCGGCCTTGAAGGTATTTCTTCTCTCGCTCTCAAAAACCGCTTCTAGGGCTCATCGTCCGATCAAAAAACAGGCCCAAAAGGACGCGGACTTGAATCCCCTCGCATCTGGCTCGAGGAAGTCCAAGAAGCGTAAGGCGTCGGAGTCCGCACCCTTCGAACGACGTGCAAAGTCCAAACCCGCAAAAGAGTATACCTGTGTCGTCGTTCTGATTCCATTCACAAAGGACGTCAATCGGAGACGGTGTGAGATACCCGCTGCGTACTCGTATGTGCTGGTCTTCTGTAATCTTCTTTGCACTCACTATTTGGTTCGTCAGCTTGGTTATCATGGACGAGGCCAAGTACGTTCAAGATGTCACACTGGCTGAAGATGCCACTCCGGACAGTATTCGTGAGAAGTTCACCACCGCCTTCTCGCACATCCCCGCTTTCCTAGAACACGGCTTCCGTCTCCTCTGCGTTCACCGGAAGACGCAGGTTGATAGTCACGGGAACGTGGTACCCAAGCGGGGTGTATCACGTCTGCTGCGGCCACTCATGTGCAATCTGGATTTCTCAGCCGTCAAAACGTGAGCTACAATCAACTTGATACATACTTATTCTCACTAATTGCAATTTTCAGCGCAATGACAGATACCAATGTCCGGCTGTCTGGACCCCGCTTCCGGCATATCGTATTCATTGCACTCTGCCCAGCGGGTCCCAACTTACCATTGCGTGGTGTGGTCTATCGCCCGAAAGATGATCTCGATCGCGATCTCGCTTCCGATGAGTTATCGGAGACGTCGGAATCTGAAAGCGAGGACGACTCACAATCGGTAGGTCATTGATCCGTGATCAGGTATAATAGCCACTGAACGTCCGACCTATCTCACAGGATACAACCATCAGCGATGGTGCGGACGACGAGGTCCCCAAGCCCGAGAACGATGACCAGAAGCCAAAGGTCCTATTACTTCTGTTTGAGTGCGTCCGTACTCATTTAATTTTGTACCAGGTTGATCGCAAGGGCAAGCAGAAGGCGACCGAAGAGGTAAACTACTATATGAATTGTGTATTTCATACTCTAACTTGTTGCAGAGTACTCGCTTTGATCGAGGTTTTTTTGACGAAGATTTCGACATGGGGGCGGGTAGTTCAGAAGACCCAGATAACCCGGTCCCGCCCCCAGTCTCTGCACCCAAGGGGAAGGCACGTTCATCATCCATCCGAGACACAGCAGCCAGCACTGACACAACAGTACAGTCTTCTAAGTCAGCTGTCCCTCCGCCGGAAACAAAAGTTCGTATCGGCACTCACATTAGTATTTCAATGGACGCTGATTTTTTTGCGTATAGATTCCCGGGCCATCTTCTAAGCCTGCCCAGGTACGGTAGACCGCAGTTGTGTTCTCATAGCGTACTTGACAGCTCATGCACATGTATTAGGTCCCGAACCCAACCGTGTCTTCGCCCGACTCAAAGGTACCTTGCCTTTGGTTCAATCGGAACCATGTCTCACCTGTCACTATAGATTCCGAAGAGCATGACGATACCGCTTGCCTATCTTCGGATCGTTCGACTCATGTACAACATGGAGGCCCCGACCCAAAGACTGCCCGCCAGGCCACATGGGTAAGCTGACCGCGCCTCACTTGCATGATGCGTTCACACTGATCACCAATGCTCAGTGGACTGAACACGGTGTTGGATGCTTCCTCTTGGGTAGTAGATTGAGCGCGACATGTGCCGGGATGCTCCAGGATTTTTGGGCGGCACCGGGGAGTTCACTTCTCAATGGCAAACAAGCGGCCGAGCTCATCCGTTCTAATATCTGCCGCCCCTTCCGGCCTTTGACCTCCCTCGGCGTGCAGCTGATTGGTGCTGTTGAGCAGCTCGGGGACGATGATTTTGAGGTGGAGTTTGACACCTCGTTCGCCATTGGCCCTGGAGGCCTCCAGAGTTTGGTCCCTCATATTCGCCCAGCTTTTCTCGCTCTCCCCGCCGCTATCAGTGTTGGCGCATCTACAGAGCTTGTCCATGCCGTTTACGACGAGCTGGTTGATTTGACCCATGCACTACTCCGCCTCTTACAGCACTTGCGCTTCAAGCATCCGCGATATAAGTGGGATCCAGCTGGAGGCTTCCGAGAGCTGGCGACAATCCTCTTCAACAAGGATTCCGATCTGCCAGTGAGTTGCTTGTGCTCTCCTTTGTCGCTGCACCTCTGATCCTTTTCATGTCATTAGGTTGCGACTGAGGACGACTTTCATCACCTCCGCCTCGGCCTTCTCCTCGATAGTCTCGATAAACCGGAGCCCAACGTCAGCGAGATCAGCTTCCTCTTGATGGATGCGTTCGGCGATGCTTCGAATCCTCGGTGGATGTCCAATGATCGTGTCATCATGGGTGGCGAATACGGTATGCTGCGTGTCTATGCACTGATTGTCCATCCTGTCCTCGACGATCTCGACACTGCACATGCCGACTACATAGCCTTGCGTGGCACAATGAACAATTGGGCGAAGGGCATTGCACGAAAACTTCGCAATCATTTCAAGAAGGGCGGGGCGAGTGTACGTGCTTCGTTTCACTCTGTTTCTAACCTGCTAAGTATATATTTTAGACTGCTCCGCAGCCGGCGCGAGGTCGCACCACTCGTAGTCGGGCCAAGCGAACGTAGGGACATCAGACTATGCCTTAAATATATTCTTAATTCATTCATTCTGTTTTCTTTTGCTGCAGAACTGGAAGGCATGAGAATGAGTCGCACGGTGAGTCGTGCATGCGCCCGGATGATTATTTCATTCATACTCTACTACGCAGACTTTGACGATATGACCAACACGGACTCATTGAAGTCGGATTGGGCACACGATCTCGCAGGCGGTGAGCCCAAAGCCTCTCATCGTCGCCAGAGACGTCACCCTCCAGCAACGGGCATGCCAAAACCGAAATCACCGCCGATCGTTGTGTGTCCGTGACATCTCATTTGTCGCTTTTCCGCGTCTGACAAACGGCCGCTTTGCAGCCTCAGATAGCGACTGTAGTGATGGCACTTGGGCCCGGACGTACGCAGAGTTTAAGAAGAAGTCAAAGCCTGCACCGTCAACGTCTAAATCAGCGCCACCTCCTTTGCGTTCTCAGTACACGGCCCAGCCTCATTGGATAGATCCTGATGCGACTCCAGAGGACGACATCGAAGATGCTGAGTCTCTACTCCGCCGTTCCACCACTCGCTATTGGCAGGGGCTATTGCGGGTGATCATCGAGCGCTTTCCTCACCCCGACATCGGACGCCGGGTCACGATGGCCGCCCTTCTTGCACCGGGTATGACACGGTTCCGGCAGTATCATATGATGTCCCTGGTAAGCCTTCACATGGTGTTAGCCATTCAGCAATGCGGTTCACTGATTGCATGTCTTAGGCATATCATGTGGATCGTAATGTGGGTGGCGACGCTCACTGGCTGCGTATCGCGGCTATCTTGTCAAGAATACTCAATGATACTCGGAAGATAAAGTGGGATGATCCCGATATTGTACCGCTCGAGTCTAGATTTTGATAGTCTGATTCCATGTACTTGAATGAAAGCAGTACAGCGGTGACGCGCTCAGCAACCGCTCAGGCGTGTGCGCGAGCTAACAAGTATATATGTCAGCAAGCAGCGGCTGTGAGACACAAATGCGAGGTGTTCAACACGTCCGGCACCGTCTGACAAGCAGGGCGGCACGCGAACGGGCAGGGACGAGGCGGACTGCGACTGGAGGCGGAGACGAGGGCGAGCGGAGCGATGCGGTTCGAAGACGAAAGCGGTAACGGCGACGGCGAAGACGGTGAGACGAAGACAAAAACTCGATACGAGGGGGGATAAAACCTGAATTGTAGATAGATGTGGTACAGTTTATATACGAGCGATTCCTAGCGAGCAAGTAGTATAAGACGTAGTATAAAAGACACTTATTGCGCTGCCCAGCCCATTCCCGTCGTCTCTCGTTACTGCTATTTCAATTGAATCCTCGCGAGTTGTGGTGCAGACACTTGTCGCACAAAGTGCCGAGATTTGTTACGAGTCCTAAAACTATTTTTCGGACTCGTTCTTGCCATCAGTTTTCCCGCAAGAAAATTGGACCACTTCTCCATCTGATGATTGAACTTGTCGTTATTTGTTGTCAATTCTGTTCCCAACTATGATCGGTGTTTACTGTTCAATATGTACTAAGCAAGATCAGACTCGGATTCAAATTCCGCAGCTGTGGCTGTGACAGACTGGGTCCTGCACAGCCCCGGTCATGTGAGACCTACTCTGATTTGCTGCTATAATCTTGTTCCCAGCTGTGACAAACATGTTCCAAGGAAGATCAAAGTCCGACTTGAAATCCGCAGTTGTGGCTGTGAAGGACAGGTTCTGGCATAGCATTGGTCATGCAAAACTTGTTGTGATTTGCTGCAATCTTGTTCCGAACTGTGATCAACATGTTTTAAGCAAGATCAAACACCGACTTAAAATAAGCAGTTGTGGCTGTGAAGGACAGGGCCTTGCACCGCATTGGTCATGTGAATTTATTGTGATTTGTGGCCTCCTGTTCCCAACTGTGATCAATGTTCTGAGCAAGATCAAACACCGACTTAGAATCCGACTGAAAATCCACAGTTATGTGCAAAAACATTTACAGCAAGTGGGATGTCTAGCTATGAAATTGTGACTAGGCAGAGATGTTCATAGTCATGCTATACATGCATCTAGGCTCTCAGAAGTTGATTTGAAAAGGAAAAAACAACACTACGAATTTTTGGCTTACTTGGCTCCAAAGTCACAAAACAGAAATAGTTGCACAGCAAGGGGCATGTCTAGCTAAGAAATTGTGAGTAAGCAACATCTGGAAACGTGTTTTTCCCACATAGAGGCCGGGCGTCGGAATAGATCGCCGTCTCTCTATAGTTACCGATAGATCAGATGTCTCTTTATAGAGCCACATAGAGACGCCTACTCTACATAGAGCACATGTTCTATCCTGACGACGCCATTCTACTGCTCTCTATTATGGTGCATACCCCTACTGTCGGCCTTTTTGCTGGCACCGCTGGCACTTCTGTCTTGAGAACTTAAAGTCCTTCACTGGCATGATCATCACGCCGCCTCGGTCTTCAAGTTGTCCCAATCTCCCAGCCATTCGAGCCTGCTGAACACTTCGACTGGTATAGCGGCTAGCCTCCCGTCGGACCGGAAGCTTCAAACAAGGAGGAGGAGGAGGAGATTTATTATACTCGCGAGGTCCACAACATGAACAACGAGTTTACCAACAACTAGCTAGGTAGACTACTTTAAGATTTTCATCCTTCCATAGTTTCCCCAGAAGTCGAAGGAGCACACCATCATTCCAGGGGTTAGATAGTCTAATCGGAATACGAAACAATTGGCCGGCCTTTGCGAGGCAGGAATACCGGATAAAACCTCGTGGGACCCTGTCAGAGTTCTCTCCTTCAGGGTAAAAATCCCCGGCATCCACCAATAGATCATAACTGTCATAGGTCGCCCCTTTGCAGAAGGCATGCGGATAGGCCACGGTGCCATCGCCATATCATCAGACACGACGTTGACACCCAATCAGAAGAAACAGTGTGTAGACTTGAGTAAATTGTGAAGCAAAAGCAAGGCGACAAAGAATGTGCACAGTGTACATGATGGTCCTTTTCAATTTCTAAGCATCGGTACAACAGCCGGAATTATCGATGTCTCGACAGTGCCACTTCCCATGTTCGGGTACAATCAAAGGTCAACTGGGCTAAGCCAGCAAAGCATGGTGCGAGGCAAACAGCTAGGATAGGGATGCACCGATGGTAGAGAGCCCAGATAGTCCCATGCCACAGTGTGTGCCCACAGCGAGAAACCGAAGAAACAGACGGCGACCATCATCGCGCCAAGAAATGATCCCGGATCAGATCGGGAGGGGCTCCGAAACACCCGAATTGTGCCAGCGAAGCAAGTCAGGGCGTCCGGGTGAGGGATGCACTCATTGGTGGAGAGCCCTATAAGCCCAGGCCAGAGGACATTTGCGCTCATGCATGGCAGAGAGGAGTCAGAAGGACAGAGACAGCGCTATAGCATGCATCTCGTCGGGCTCATTCTGGAGAGCTCGAGACAGCCACCCTCCTCAAGACAGCGCTGAAGCATGCTTCTCGAGTAGGTGTGTCATACACAATTCGGCGAGGAGACAGGGCCGTGCGATAGTGGGGATGTGACCCGTGCGCGGGCAATGGCGGCCTTTGTCGAAACTCCGAGAAGGATGCTAAGCAGCCTGAGAGCGCGGGCGCGTCGGCAGGCAAGGGGAAGCGAAGATCCACGATGGCCAGAAGAGTATAAGCATGTAATCGGACGGGGGTGCGCTACGTAGGCTGGGTCTCCATCACCAAAGGTGGTGGTGGTTACGGATCAAGGTTCACGTGTTACTCCAATCAGCCAGGGCATGCCGATGTGACTCAGCGCGCTGGTGTCGTGAGCACTAAGTACCTTCGTTGGGGACTACAAACCATTTGAGAATCGAGACGCGTGGCAACTTGGCTAAGGTGCGTTGATTTGGCACCTCCTGTCTCGACTCTCGACATTCTTACAGTCATTCTCGCGTACAGTCCCGAATATGCTTTCCGATGCGACAAATGGATGCACCGACCACCGCTGCAGGCGCGTAAATAGAGTGTCGGCCCGTGCATAGATTCACAGGCACTCAAGAACCGCCTTCTGCACCTACCCTCGGCCACCCACGCATCAGACCGTTGGTTAGGCGGGCCGCGGCATGTCACTATGGTGCGTGCTCTCCCCCGCTGTCGTCGAAAGGCTGCTGATATTATTTAATCTCTTCCCACCTGAGATGCTTGCGTTCGTCATGGATGTAGTGAGCAGCTATTTGATTTTCCGACTTGCTCTGACGATGGCCCAGGTCATGTGTGCAAGGCCGGTCCATTTATTAGTAGTGCAGCAAAATACGGACTGATCTACGCTCAGGTGCTCGGGTCTCTCGCGTGGTGGCAGAGGGATCTCCGGCGTCAACCCGTAAAGACGGGCACGGTGGGCAGCCGTGGTGGCGACCGCACCTGAGAACGTGCCTGGGGGTGCACCGTCCGCGGGTGCGCTCCCTGTTGATGGGATCGCTGATGGTACTGCACAGTTGTAGCCTGTGGTAATAGCATGCTTATTTATGGGTATGGGCGCCCATACCCATTAATATTTAATGAATTTTTTTAATTGTATTATCCGAGTCCGAGGACCAATCCGAGGCCCTGATCTGCCCGGTCAATCCGTTATGTAGCTAGGAACCTGTTTGTCTATCGGAGACCATGTGCTCTATGTAGATCTATCTAGCTCTATGACTCTATGGCTCTACCACACGATCAATTTATGAGCTTCTCTCATAGAGGGTACATGCCTATGACTCTACTGCTCTACGGTGCTCTATTTAGATCTATGTAGACAATTGTGTTTTCCAGATGAAAGGGAATAGCAAATTGAGCGTCTGTATGAAGATCTGTAGAAACACCCTCTCACACTGATATTAGGTTACACTAGGTGCTATTTCCAAGTTCCAACATCACCGCCGTTGTCTAATTATTCTGGTCCTTGCCCTATATGAACCATGCCTACCTCCAACTTTTCTCCAGTACATCTCAATGTCGTTTTCCCCTCATCCCTACGCTGGCTCTTCCTCACATGGCTCTGCATATCCTGCCGTGCCGTTCCAGATGGCACCCAGTCCCACCGTTTTGCCTCCTCAAGGACAGCCTCCTCAGGGACCTCCTCAGGGTCCAGGGACCACCACCGCTGCATGCGGATGTAGCAGAAGCCTGGATAACTTTGTATGTCCCTCTTCGACAAACCTGATACACTCCTTTTGACTCTTTGTCACATAGCCCGATGACATCCAAGTGTTGCGTTTGAATGTTGCGATGACAAATCTGGTATCAGAGTACGCGCATAATAACCCAGATGCACAGTTCGAAAACATCGCCGAGGCCATGGACGCCTTACATCACAAATACTTCCTGCGTTCACGCAGCGCTGGCGCCGTCCCCTCTCCTACGCCAAGCCACGTTCCAGCCCAACATGCCCTCAGTGAGCGGGAGCGGCGTTATGTTGATTCACAGGGACAGTTGATGCCACCGGATCAGCAATGGGTGTAAGTGCTCATCTCTAGTAGTCTGCTACTTCTTGACTAAATGATTTGCAGACAGTTTCGTGGGCCAGGGCCCACCGTGTTGGCACCAGGATTTCCGCCGTCCGCATTACAGTCCTATCCCGCCACTTCTGCTGAAGGAGCCCCTAAGCATAAAACTCGGAGGAGCCATCCAAAACCTAGTCATCAGGCTCGCCGGGTTTTCAGTCACGCTGATGCTGTTTCAAGTGGCACATTTTCGGTACTCCATGATGCCTCTCCCAGCCAGACCGGATGGCATGGTACTCTCCCCCCGAGACTCGCACGTTCCCAGATTGACGCCCTCTGGGAGCAAGGCGAATTAGGCCCATACGTCTCACGGTTCTATCCGGTGAGGTACACAGAGTACGCAACAAATCAGTATCGTGGCCTCATATTCTCACTGACTCTGAGTGCAGGGGTCGCGGTGCTATTCTGATGGATAGAGACCAAAATATTTTTGCATATCGATCATACGCAGCTTCCTGGATGGCCGAGAACGTCCGCTGATGAGTCTGCGCGAAACCTATAGAAGAAACTATTCACAGTGATTCCGTTCAGAAAGTCGATCGGAACAGTATAAAACTGTACTGATTTAACTCTCCACACGAGCTCGTAGCGAGTGATTCCCTCAGTAGATGCCGCCGAGTATAAGTCCCTAGTACAGGGCCTCGAAGAGGTTGTAGGGAAGGCTATTATCTCAGAAGAGCGTTCAAAAGAGTAGTGTTGCGAATAATACCCTTGGAATGACCAAGTAATACGATTCTAAAGCTTTTGTATTCGATTTAGAGCTTCTCAGCTGTATTCCACACAAATGTACGATAGATAGACCGGAGCAAACGGCTCAACAGCAATTTATAAGACTGATAGTCTTGGGAATGCGACCCAAATCAAGCTTCCGATCCAAAACACGCTCGGAATGGTATAACAACGTCTAAATTCGACGCGACCGATACAACACGGATTTGTACGCTTTGTTCCCGAGTGCCGTTCGATAGGAATCCCTAAGATTCGTTATTCCAAGCTCAATCTCACAATTTCCAACAATAGCAAGTAAAAGTTTTGATATTCACTATTCAACTGATAGTAGAACGTCGAAACCCAAAAATACTCTTATTCCGAATCGTAGCGTTTTATGGCTACTAGCTCACGGAATGGCTCAGTTCTCTCCCAGAAGGATCGATCTGCAACCAAGGTATTCGCTACCCAAGTATTCTCTGTCGATTTCGAGATATTCTACACTACTTATACATGTTCGGAATAATATTTAGCAACATAGGAGCAATAGCTATTATTAAAAGTCCGCCAAGCCGCTCTGGAATTCGGTATGTAGTCGTTCCGATTGGTTGTTGAGGCGGTCACGCCATTATTATGTGCTTGAGGTGAAATTCCAACGCCCGGTCAACGAAACTCCGACACTAGGGTGTCTTGGCTTGTTGAACCCTCCGATGGAATGTCGATTTCCTTGGTTTGTAGGCCTCTCCCGTAAGCTAAAAGGCTAGTACTGTGTTGTACGAGTCCGTAGCAACAGGGAGATACCCATATTGTGTAGGTTCCGAGGTTGAACCACGAAGATATGCTCCGGAAGGTCGGCCGTGATTAGACTCCCAGACTCGAGTCTAGTGATCTGATCATGATTCCCTTCGGAATAGACGTCGGAACACAGCGGAAGCCATGCCGATCGTATTCGTTGTGTTTCTAATAACGTAGGTGCCCAGGTAGAATGCATGTCTGGTTGGAACCAGCCTGTAGAGTGTCCTTCCGAAGGATCCGACTCTTGGAAGCTGTAATTCCCATGGGTATAATAGACTAGCACATCTCCTACATGTTTCGGAGCGAGGCAGGCAACCATATCCGGGGCTTATTCCTTCAACAGTCCGTTACTCAGCGCATCACGGTCCAACTAGCTGCCTCTGGGCTCAGCACTAGTCCTTATTCCGAGTATGATTCGCATGGGAATGGGTTCGGGAATCGCGAAAAATAGCGTTTTCTCCCTATGGTCATTTTCCTAGCTTATCATCTCCCCTATTTTTAAATCTTGACCGTCCCCGGTCAACCAGTTCCAACTTGCATTGCAATCCTTGCTCATTCCGAGCTTTGATTCCATGGGTTTCCCACAAACGTTATGATTCCGAGGAGTCGAAGACACGTCAAGTGTCATCGAGCTTCGATCAGCTGTCAAACTGTCGATCCCCCGCGTTATAATTGAATACGGCGACAAAATTCTGCTTCCGCCACCGTGTACCATCGCCATTCCAATGTCTTTATCCCTTGGTAGCGCGTACCAATTTTAGGAATAGAAGATTATATTGGAACCAACAATAGATCGAGTCCAGGCAAGAACCGTGCAAAGATCAGCCTCATGGCTTCCATCAAATGAATTGAATATTTTTGACTCTATTCAACCCTGCACGCTCCCTTCTTGGTCTTTCTCTTTGCTTCCTTCCCTCATGGCGCCCAAGACGTCGACTCCGAGCAAGCCTCTCGCCCAGTGCCACGTCCATCCGCGTCCCCAGCCAAACCGAAACCGAAGGCGCCGACACCGAAGGCGCCGACCCCTGTCAATGACGATGACGGGGAGGACTTTGCTCTGTCCGAAGAAGACGGCGAGGGCGACGACCAAGACCCCGACTACGAGGAGGAGGACGCCGGCGGCGAGGAACTCACGGAGGTTCCTCCACCTTCCTTCGAGACCGCTGGTCCGTTCCAGTACAAAATCCGCGGAACGCTCGAAGACCTTCGTGTCGACGGCAGCGCGTTCTTCAACGCGTTTAGCTACGCCAAGGGTGGCTCTCGTCTCGCTGAGTTGGGCTTCAAGTGCTCCGACTCCAACATCCGAATTTCGGCCACGAGCGCCAACCCTATTTTGAACGAATGCCTCCAGCTCTTCGTAAGTCCCTCTTTCCCTTATTTTCCACAACCTTTCGCTGACTTTTTCCTTCAGCGATACGCCGTGGCCATGATCTCCGTGAAGGAGACCGTTCCCTTCGCCACCACTGTCTTCTTGTTCGGAATCAGCCGCGCGGTTCACGTCGCGGACAAGATCGACAAAGACTGGCTGCGTTCCCTTTCCCTCACCACGTCGTGAGTTACTCAGGTTGTTTTTCTTTTCGTTCCCTCATTCTAACTTTTTCGTTTTAGAACATGGGTTTCCCGCGAGGAACGAAGCTCGTCAGAGGCACCCCGCCTTCGAACGAAACGGTCAGCCTCGCTTGCTCGCTGCAGCTGCGTTTCCAGCCAACGAAACGCGCTCGCTCTCCCGAGTGAGTGCCTCTCGTTACTTTTCTCCTCTCCGTTCCTCACTGACCACCCGTTTTCTCGTAGGAGAACCGAAGGCGACCGAGGAGCAGGAGGGTGGATCGTCCTTGAGAGGGAAACGTGTACGTTCCCGTTTTTCTCGCTTAAGACCCTCGACCTAATCGTTCTCAGCGCCGGACCAACAGGCCCGAACCGTCGAGACCCGAGGTCGTCATTACAGCGCCTCCGCCGAAGCCTAAAAGCGTGGCGAAAAGCCCTTCGAAAGGGAAGGCGCCGGCGAAGGAGGTAAGCAGGTAGCCCCATCCCTTCGTCGTATGCTGACCTTGCCTTTCCAATAGAAAACGACCACCGGAGGCCAATTACGACCTTCTCCGGCAACCCGTTCTCGACGCGCTCCAGGAGATTCTCACAGAAAACGCTCCCACAGTAAAGTCCCTTGACTCTTTTTCTGAATCACAGCCTGACTGGTTATCAGAAGCGATTCAGTCCAGCGCCGTTCCCTCCTCATCGTTAACGTTTCCGTCGTTCGCGAGGCGGGATCCCGCAGAACGTTTTTCCAACGCGTTCGGGGCGGGACAGACGATCTGCCTAAAATCCCGGCGCGGCGGCGTCCCGCTGCTAAAGCTGAAGCCCTACAAGGCCGTCGACGCCGTTGACGCGGTCGCGGTATGTGGACTTGTCTTTCAATCTGAACTTCCAGCTGACTTATTCCAGCCTGTTCACGATTGCATGCTCTGCGTCGTCCTACGCAAGCAGTGTGTTCCGGTCGGGGTGGGGCACGTCGTGCGTCGAATGCACCCAGCGGAAGGCGCCGCAGTTCTGCGATCAAGGCTTCAACACCGTCCAGCTCCGTGAGCTGATGGCGCGGACCGAGTCCTATCGGAATCCTTCTCCCGCAAGTGTTTTGAATTTTATTGTTCTTCATCGCTAACCACTCTCTAGACACTTCCCTCGACATGGAGTCGATGAAGCGGAAGTCCGAGATCTTGGCTCAGGCGATGGGCGTCGCGTCAAGTATCCGCAAGGACTTGGCCGAAGATTGGCGCCGCCTCTTCCGACAGGCGCACGAAACGATGGAAACGCCGGCGACGTTGGCTTCGAGTCCATCTTCGACTCCGCGGCCGAAGAAGACGGCCAACGCGAGCCTTCCACACTTCAACGATCTCATCGCCGCTTTCAACCACGCGAGTCGGGTGCCCGAACGAGGAGGCGGACGAAGAGGCCGAGGAAGAGGTCGAGGAAGCCCGGTGGTTCAGGAGCCAGCCGACGAAGACGCCGACGGGACCACGTTCATGCACGACCGTGTTCCGCCGTCCCCTCGTCAGGAACGGAGCCTGCAGGAGATCGCGGGTGCT
>QVIE01002824.1:0-22982 GCA_013387415.1 Panellus pusillus | reverse complement strand
TTTAAACATTAGCTACTATCTGCATACCTGCATTGAACATCTGGTCCAGAGTCGCCCTCTTGTGGTGAATGTCCTCTTTGTATCTTGCTGGCGTGCAAATTGGAGTTCGGCCTGGCAAGACGATGATCAGGGATGTAATTCAGGTGAAGAAAATTTACCTGGATTGACGACTGCAGTTCCTTGATTTCGCGCCGACATTGTCCAATGGATAGTGCGAGCTTCCGCATGTACTGCGGATACTTCTTCCATGGACTTCCTTCGCCTCGATCATCCTTCTGTGCAGATTGCACACAGTATACTTGCTCTGTGTCCGTCCGGAGTTTGTCAGAGATGTATTACAGACAACGACGATCAAACGCACTCGACTACCTTCAAGTCCGCTTCGTAGATGAATCGAGGGTTTCCTTGCGCATTCCTTGGTGGCCACATCCAACATCTCTTCTGTATTCTTGATGGATGTGTCGAGAGTCGTCACTTGGTACGTGCGGTGCACCAAGTGTGTCGCGAGGAAGAGGACCGCGATGGCTAGAGCGACATAGCGCATGAGACGATTCGGAATCAAAGGTATGAACACTGTAGATACGAGAGGAAGGAGGTTTTCATCGCTGTTGAAGTCAGATAGTGAAGGACCCAGGAACATCTCGCCTTTTTATACGTTTTCAGAGAGCTTACCATGCCACTGACGCCCGCTTCACAGAAACCGGATTCCATTGTCAATCACTGGCTCAGAAACCGGATTCCGTTGTCAATAACTGGCTCCGAGTCAGAAACCGGATTCCATTGTCAATCACTGGCTCAAAAACCGGATTCCATTGTCACCATTCCCATAAGAGATCATCTGCCATCCGGGGCAGCGGTGCTGTATCCTTGATACAGCACTGTGGCGATGTACAGTAATCCTAATAAAACTTTCTCATCACTGCCATGATAGCCCGACGCTGAGCAGTTCTAACGTTTTCAAGTTGAGGATTTGCAGGAATCTGCGGTGTGCAAGACGCGCGTAACCGTCGCATAATGTCTCCCAGTTGTGCCTATCTATTATCGCTGCAGGGAAGTTGGGACGGAGCTCCCGGAGAACCAGAGACAATAACGTCTAGAACAACTTAACAATGGTGTCTATAGTAGTATACCAAGGGCGTAACTGAGCCAGCCACTAACGAGCATACCTGATATTGATTTCGAGTCGCCGGGAACTGTACCTACGTACACTCAGTACACAATTGCCTGTATTACTCCGGATACAGTACTTCCCGAACCTGGCGTTTCTACTAAGCGGGACCATGCCGATCATATTGGCAGTCTATCATAGCCGTCGTCGGGAACGGGGCCCCTAAGGCTACAATTCTTGTGTACATATACATATTGCTGCTCGGCTTGTACATACCATAAAAATACTTGTCTACTTTAAGAACAAGCTTGCATCGCTTCAATGGTCCGGTCCAAGAAACCTCAATGACATCGTACAACCGCTGGTCGACGACGCCGAGCGCGCACGCATTGCTCCACAAGCCGTGGATCATGCGCGCGTGCTGCGCAAGCCGGCGGAGGTCCGGCTCGCACGGGGGCGCGAGGGACGTAAACAGCGGGGCGGTCTCTTGTGTGTAGAGGTACGTCCGGAGCAACGCGAACGTCTCACGGACGGGAGGCAAAGTGGGACTACAGGGATGGTGGTGTACCAGAGGAACGAGGGCTCAAGCGGCCCCGAGCTGGGAAGCGGGGGAGGTGCGCGCAGTTGATGCGGAAGAGGAGCTCGTGGATGGGGAAGAGGCTGACGTCGCATTTTTCGTCGGCTGGGGAGTCGGGCGACGTGCTATGGACCGCGAAACGTGGGTGGGACGGTTGCTGGCAATAGCATCGCTCATGTATACCTCCAGCGCTGCTGGCAGTTGATCGTGGTTCCGGGGCTGAAAAGTATGTGCGTCGGTGATTGCAGCGCGCAGTCTGGAAAATGGTGTCAAATTTGGCACACGGTAAAACAATAGAGAAGACGTACTCATCTATAGGGAGATTATCCCGGATGTACTGGACAGGGATTCCCGAAAGATTGGGATACACCCTGCAAAGCGCGTCCGCATCCACTTCGTGTGGAACCGACTCTGGCCGCGTGAGGAATCGGGGAAATGTTACTGTGGGCGTGTTGTCGATATGGGCATTGCCATCGTACGTGGTAGCAAGAGGGATGCGGCGGCGCTTTTGGGAAACGACCTTGGCGCGAGCAGCACATTCATGCTTGATGGCGGGAGACTTCTGGGCTCGCCGGGAGGAGCGGGGGGAGGCGGCTGAGGCCGGACGCGACGAGGAGGAGGATGCGAAGGAAGGCATTGCTGAATGTGTACGGTGGCATTGTTGGCTGAGCTTATATACATTCAAGAAGGGAAACAATCGCGTTGATTGCTTTGAGAAGGAAGTTACTCTATTTGGACGCTGTCCTGAAAATCACCCTGTATGGAAGGTGTTTCGATCAAAAGAGACATAGCAGCCAAGCAAAGGCATTGAGAGATCGCACAATGGTTCCTGGAACTTCTTTCTTACAGAGACAACCTTTGTGTGGAACCACTCAGAAACGAGACTGGCGTGAAACGAATGGAAACAAGAGAGGATAAGCATCATATCGGTCGTCTTCGTGTCTCCGTTTTCAACATTGTCACATACTTAGGTTCTCCGAACGGTGAACCAACATCAAACGGCCCCTGTCCTGTGGGCGAATCCGAACTACAGGTTCGCTGTCTGGGCTGCGAGAAAATAGAAGACTCAGTACACGAGTACCTAAAAAATACACCAGAGTTCAACAAAGCCGCTATAACAGAGTCCAGTGGTTCACAGGATACATGAACAATACGATTGAGAGCAAATCTTGCAATGAAAGTGCAGCGAAACACCAGGTAGTCGAGGATGCACCGAGCTCGCAAGCTCTTGACCTGCAATTCGGGTCCTGAGACTGGAAGAGGCGGAGGGGAGCAGCCTGCGCGGTACGCGGTGACAAGAAAATGGCGGTCGGGAGGGCAAGATGCACACGAAACGCACAGTCCGAAAGCGGCAGGATCTAAGAATGAAAGTGGGTGGAGAGCGGATCAACAGGTTGTAAAAGACTAGGCTCAGGAAAGTACAAGACAGCCTGGAGATGGCTAGAAAGAGGTTGGCCGAATGCATCCAGCAGTGAACCGGCTGCCAAAGTGTCAAAAGTCCTGCAAAGGAAGCAACCGCCGACACTTTTCGTGATGCTAGCTTCTTGATATGTTTAGAGCCGCGCATATCGTTAGCTATAGTAAGGCTGGAGAGATGACGGTCGTCGTTGATGATGCGATCACATAACTTTCCGATTTTGATCATTTCACGCCGTGTCCGCGCCGCATCCTCTGTAGCCATCTTCCGCCGCTCGCAGTATTCAAGCATTGCATACTATGAGCTTGTGAATGGTAGCATATTCCAACTCATCACAACGTACGGACAACTACGAAATGCGCGCAACGCCCGGCTCGCCTGTGCACAGTTTGCTCAACCACACTGAGGACGACGACTTAACGGAAGGAAATGACTCTGCAGTGAAAGGTGGCTCCGAGGTGCCTCACCCGAGACTCTTCGACTGACTTTGAGGCGCAGAAAGAAGCCTGATGTTACGGCTGGGTGCTTCGTTCTTTCTCTTCGGCCTCATCAACAACGGTCGGTGAATCTTTCCCTTTCTACCCTTGTAGCTCAACACTAAGCTATCCCTTCAGTTCTCTATGTCATCATTCTCTCTGCAGCCCTTGATTTGGTACCGCCATCGACACCAAAGGGCATAATTGCGTTTTGCAACATCGCTCCGGCCCTGGTAGCCAAAGTCGGATGGCCATACATTCTGAAGGGAAGGATACGCTATGCCAAGCGGTTGATAGGCTGCTGTCTGCTCAGCGCATTCGGCATGCTTGTGAGTCCCGCTTCCGAAAAGCAGTCAGCATTCTCCAAAGCTCTATATCCAGATCGTCGCATTCTTCGACAGCCTGTACATGCGTCTCTTGGGCATTAGCATAGCATCATTTTCCTCTGGTATCCTCTTCGCTGCTGCATACCGCTTGTGTTGACCACTAGCCAGGCCTTGGCGAATTGACCTTTCTCCAATTATCCACCACATATGCCCCGCCATCGGTAGCAGGTCGCAGTGTAGGGTATGTTTCCCGGATCCGGAGAAATTCGCTCCCTGACTCCTTCTAGCTACTTCTCTTCCGGAACAGGTGCGGCTGGTCTTGTCGGTGCCTTCCTTTGGTGGGAAGTTCGCGGCCTTGGTGTTCGTGTCGGCGTTGGGCTGTCTTCCGTACGTCCCCCATGTATCGCATGATGCACGGTTCCGCTGACCATCTTCGCAGATAATGCCCTTTATCATCCCGCTCGCGGTAAGCCCTTCAGAAGACACATTCTGTCATGCCAAACCTATCCATGTAGTACTATTTTCTGCTCCCCCTCCAGCAGCGTTCTTGGCTAATTCTGCCGCGTACGAGGACTCCCCGTCTGCAGCGGATATCCCATATGCGCCAGTACCAGGAGAGGACGATTTGGCCGGCGAGGAAGAGGGTAGCTTGCCACCCGGGCTCAAGACCAACGTCTCTCTGTCTGCCCAAGATAAGTGGCGCCTGGTACGCCCGCTTCTGGTCCGATACATGCTACCCCTGTGTAAGCCTTCTCCATCTTCCAAATCTTGACACCGGCTGACCTTGATAGTCTGTGTGTACCTTGTGGGTTCTCCTCTATCTTTGACAGCCTCGACGTCTGACGCTCGGGCAGTTTGAGTATACCATTAACCAGGTGCGCTTTCTTCGAAGCCCAGGGCACTTGGGCTCATTGACGATGGCAGGGAATTGCACCAACGCTCTTGTATCCGGTTCCATCGCCCCAGGAACACGCTTTCCTCAGCAAGATAATTCACTCTGTACGGGACTATTACCCGTTATGGCAGGTCGGTATCTCGCCCATTCCATCCTCAGCTCAGCTCATCCGTGCTGCGTAGCTGGTCTATCAAGCAACCGTGTTCTTGTCTCGCAGCTCCATCTCAATCGGCATTCCTGCCCTCCCGATGCGGCTGCTGTCGCTCCCTGCGATCATCCAAGCCGGAATACTCATCACGCTGGCATTCGAGGCTGCCGTTGGAATATTTCCGTCCGACATGGATGAAGCCTGGAGCATCGCCACGGTGTTTCTGCTCATCAGCCTCGAGGGCATATGCGGCGGGTCCGCGTAGTACGTTCTTCCTCCTTTTCCGCGATTCTTTTCTCTCGATATACCTCGGGCTGACACCGGGCATGCGGCAGCGTGAACGTATTCTACCGTATAAATCAGGACCCGCCTTCGCCGAATACGGCTCACGACGTCGAGCGCACGCGGCAGGAACGGGAGTTCAAGATCGGGTCGGTCGGGTTTGCAGATTCGAGCGGAATCCTCTTCGCTTCGGTCTTCGCCGTACCGATGGAAGTGGCGCTGTGCCGCCAGCAGGTTGCGCGAGGAAAGCTGCTCTGCCAAGGCCTCTAGTGTATATACTTTTAGACTACAGTAACAAACGATCCTATTGTAATTACTCAAATATCTTTCTTATACACCGTACGAACGAATGCGATCTGTTCAGAAGCATCTATATCGAGCAGTGTTGTGTGGAAATGCAAATCATATAGTACATGTAAAAAAGCCAGTGCGAAGCAAGAAAAAGAGAAAGCACGAAGAAAGCAAGATGATGATATATGTAGCTACGGGTCTTGTAGTATCCGGGGAGATCCAACCTAGAATATTCGTTAGCGACCGGGTCCGCATCTTCCAGAAGCAGAGAAGAGCCCTCACTTTCGACATGTAAGATTGCCAGTGCTCTTGTAAGCGGGGGTCCTCTGCAGCGATTCCCCGCAGAGCGGCGTCGGGCGTGTAATGGTCCGTTTGATGCTGCCCGAGCTGCAAGTTGATCTGGTGCATCTGCTGGTTCAGCGGCATCCCCTGGCGTTGCTGTCGCAGGTCCGACATGTCATACCCTCGTGGTGTCGGCGCCACTGCAGGCTGCGCGTGCCCGCCGGCCGGGTACCCCTCCTGCCAGTAATGCGTGTTCATCGTCTGATATGGCGAGTTCGTCGGGGAAGTGTCCATGTAAGTGCTCTCTGGACTGCCGATATGCGAAGACGACGGTCTGCTGTCCGTCGGGGATTGCATTTGGGAGGGTGGTTGGTACGGTGGTGAAGCGTACGAACGCTCATCCGACCGCTGGATATCATATGCTTGTCGGAGACTCCTATGGGACTGCGAATGGGCGAGGCGGGGCACTTCCGGAGGCATCCGAGGGAGACTCGACTGGGAGAGAGATTGCGCAAGCGGTGAATTCTGCTGAACGTATGCCTGCCGTAAACTTCGATGCGAGCTAGAATGCATTAGCGTGTGGTGCGGGTGTCCTGGCGAATGCGCCACGTCCGCGGGAGAGTTCGGTGTTGGCACGGCAATTTCATGTGGCAAAGACTGCGCGTTGTACGTTTGAGGAGGCGTCTGGTGGTACGGATATTCGTTGGGCTGCTGTGGCCGATGCTGCTGCTGCTGCTGCTGCGGAGGCGGGTGGTGGCGGAATCGGTGATCTTCTGGCTCTTGCTGATGGCGACGATGATCCTGATGATCCCGCATCTGCTGTTCGTAATGCGCCTGCCCCTGCATCCTGTATCGGTCCTGCTCGTGTTGGGCCTGCACGATCATTGGATGCGAGTAGACTCCGTTCGGGTAATATCCGTTCTGTATCTGAGCATTGATGTGCCCATCAAACACATTGAGCTCGTCGACAAGGCTAGGATGGACACCGGCGAAGGAGGGGTTCTCCGTAAATGATTGCTGCGGGGATTCAGACAACCGACCCGATGAAGACGACGAGCTCTGCTGGATTGGCCGCGGAGGTTTAGCCTTAGTCGTCAACGTGTGCGTTTTCCCACTGAAGATTGACAACTCGTCATTTGCCGAATCCGACCTCGAAGGCTGGAAGATATTGTTCGGGATAATCGGCGGCGCACCATTACGGGCGTCTTCGAAGGCTTGCACGGCCTTTGTGGACAATCGTTTGAGGATAGGCACAAACTTGCCCGCCCGCGAGTTGGGGCAAGCTTTTGCAGCATCATCGAACAACTCGCATGCTTTTCCCAGCTCGAGCAGCGCCGCCGGCGCTACCTTCGACCTCGTCGCATGGGTCACCACGGAGGAAAGCATGATCTAACAGTACCCCATCAAAGACCCGCGTACAGGCGTGACAAAAAAGTTACTTACCGCCGACGAAAACGCATGAGTCCACAAGACCCAGAACCGCGCAATCTCACCCGGGAACGCCTTGAACTGTGCCCTCAGCGAGTCAAGGAGTTCGCACGCACTCCGGTAGCCCGCGAGGAATGACGGCGCGTACGGGCTCTTGATCGGATCGTGGGGGAAATTTGAGATCGCATGCGCAAAGAAGCATCGATGAATGTAGAGCAGAGCTAGCAAGGCGATGGCCAAAGTCATTAATTTACCTCCGCGCGTGCAGAGAAAGGAAAAACGTACTCAGGTGGCGATAGTTGACGGGCATAAAGTGGCTCATCGTCTCAGACAGCCCCCGGCCTTCGGGTGGTGGGCCGGTGGCGTATTTTGGAAATTCCATGTCGCGGACTTTTCGGTCGAGCTCGAGAATGATAGCATACCTGGGAGCGCGAGAGGTCAGGGTCCCTTGTACAACTGCGGACACGCACTCGGCCCCGAAGCGTGCTTTCCAGTATGGGACTAGCGAGGGATCAGCGCTCAGCAAACAAAGATGGCTTAGAAGAGGGGCGTGCTCACAAGACGACTGCGGAGTCCCGTCCTCAGCAATCTTCTGGTCTACGTCTTGAGGCAGCTCGCAGTCGACAAATGGAAGGGAAAACGTAGGCAGACGCCCAGTCGCCAGGGCCTAAAAATACATTCATATCAATCTTGGGTGCTGCTTGATATGATATCGAGATAGATGGATAGATTACCTGCCAGCAGTCGGTAATAAACAATTCCCAGAAGAGTGCGCGGCGTTTTTGAACTTCGGGCGCCTTCAATCCCCATCTAGCGCAATCACGGTCTGCAGATGTAGGTCAGAGGTTGAAGGGAGGCAGGATGATATACATGAAGCAATCCAAACACTTACGGAGGCCAATCTGTGATTTTGTATTCGAAACATCAGTGGATGTGGCGAGGGTGACGTTGGAGCCAAAGCACGTACACTCTGCGCTAGCTTGGTCGATAGCCCAAAGATCGCCCACGTGCTCTCGATGCTGTTCTCCGCCGCACAAAGTCCCTCGAAGATCGCCAGGAGCGCGAGCGTCTGCACGGTCGCGACGCTCGGCGGACCCTCCAAAACGGGCTCGAGCGCCAGTGCGGCTTTTGTGAAACGATAGTAATACTCTGCGTCCCGCAGCCCATTGGAGCTCTCCTGCAGATCATCCAGCGCCGGCGCCGCGCCGTGCGACGTCGGGAACGGCAACGCCGTATCCCCCATCGCGCCATAAGAGAACAGCATGTAAAGCAGCGCCAAATCGTGGGCGGTGCCCACCGGCGGCGGAGTGCCCACCCTAGCTGCAGGGTGACGCGTCACGTCGTCGGGTACCACAGCGGCAGGATCTCGTCCATGATCTGGTCGCGCGTCACCGCGCCGAAGAACCACGGCGCTTGCTCCAGATAAAGCTGGCAGAGCCGCATGGCTTCAGCATAGAGCGGGAGTCGGCCTGTGAGGTATTCAAGATCGATACCCGGACGGCGCCGCCCGAGAGGGGGAAGGACGCGGTGAGGGACGAGATGGAGTGGGAGGGCGCGGGGTATCTGCCCTGCGATTCTTGGCGCCGTAAGGCGTAAGGACCAAGTGCCGCGGAAAGCGCGTGGTTCGGGCCCATTCCTTGCGGTATTATCGGAGACGGCGTCGCCGAAGAACCTTCTCCCTGTAAGCACACATAAAGAATCGAATCAGGGCCGGTTCCTATTAGAAAGTTAGCAAGTTATTATTACTTACCATGAGAAGACTCTGCAGGCGGTATCGTCACGTCAGTTCATCGAGGAAGGCTGGACGACTTACCTCCGAGCCGGCGCTGCGCCCGTAGAACGTCGCAGCCCCATCCTCGCGGATAGCCAGCGTCCCGAACGCATCAATGTACTCATCTACCCCGTCCGCCTGTCCTTCCACATCGCGGGATCCACCGCCGTTCGATACATGCCCGGGGACCACGGGTCCATCCTCGCCCTCTACCGCAGAATGCAGCTCGATGCTCGACTTGATCTTGAGCAGCTCGCGCTCGAGGAGCGGATGCGGGTCGTTCGTGACCGAGGACTGCAGAATCGCGAGCGCGTTCTCGAGGTCTCGGATGCGGTCGGACATAGACGCGATCTTGCCGTGCAGCTTCTCGGTGTCTGCTAGAACGAACCTGCGTGCGCATATGTAAAGACGGGGCCGACTAGAAGGCGTAATGACTATATGATAATGATACGCACCGCGTCCCTTGACCTGTGAGCCATTTGTCGGATATTAAACCTGGATCACTTGAGATTGAAGCTAAGCAGAGCGCAACTGTTATAAGACTTCCGTTCGGGCAGATAGCAGAACATCCCCGTCGTTTACAACTGTGAAAGCGCTCGGTATCACGTAGAGAAGCAGGTTTCGACAAGATAAACGGCACCGGGCAAGCCACAGGTTCGCCGAGGCTGATAGAACCCGGGCGGCGCTCCACACACGTGAAACAGGGTAGGGAACGCTCGATGAGCCGCCGTCGCGCAGCAGAGGCGCAGGGACCCGCCCGCGAGTTCCGGCTCACCGCGAGACGCCAACAGCTTAGCCCCGCCCTGACGGGTACAGGACGCGCGAAGAATTCATAGGAACGCATATGCACCTTGAGCAGGAACAGTCTTGTCGCATTTCAGCTTGAGTCTGCGTAGCGCATCATATGTGAGACAATGATAGCCAGTATGATAATGCCACTATGCGCACCGACGGCATTCCGCGCACGATAGAGCGCCTTCAATGGATGATAATAAGTCATGGAGTACTCAGACAAGCTAGCAGAGCATCACCTCGCGCGCGCTTGGACTCCTTCTCCTGCAGCCGTTGCACAGATACGTCTTTCTTCGTTGCCTGGGGCATACCGCGATATGCTGGAGATACGCCAGGGCGCCTTGTGCGTCGAACGGAAAGGACTAGATGGTAGTAGACAAGAAATGAATGTGTAAGGGATCGAATAATACTTTCTCGACCCCTTCTTTTTTGCTTCCGTTAGCACCAGTCCAGCATGGGGATAGATCGATCCATCGACGGTCGATGTAAGTACAAAATCGGCTTCGACTAGGGCCACAAACTACCCGGTACTCGTACTTGCCCGCCCGATGAATCAGGCGCAGTCCTCTGCCTCATTTTCTTCTCTCAAGCCCGGTGTAAGGTAATGGCTACGTATATGGGCACATGCAATCAAATGAAGCAGACGATTCCCTACGACACATATTTGTTCCCATGTCAAGCCGTTCATGTGGAGTAGGCCTCGAGGAACAACGGCAGGAGCAATAGACATCACGGATATCATCGAACGAGGGAGAAATCGAAGGCAAGCGACATAACGGCCAGCTCGGACACCAACTTCGTTGAGCTTGAGTGCTTTTCATCTGGAGTGGAACGTAAGAATTAAAGTCATTCGGTTGATTCCGAAAAATCGCCGCCACAGGACCAAAAAGGGCCCGCGGCGCCACAGTAACATAGGCGACCACGCACGCGATCGTCACATACTTTGGAAAGAAAACGCAACGAAAAAGTCTGAAATCAGTACAGAACTCACCTAGTTGACCAACAACGCCGGCGTACGCGTTGCGGCGCCGTTCTCAGGGCCACGCGGAGAGACGCGGACCTACAGATGCCGCGGAGTGACAGCGACGCAACATCTCGTATAATTATAAGCATACGGCTCTGGATAAGGCCGCAGCTTGAACTTGCGGCGTGTTCCGACTCGCTATAATCGTCCAAAAAAAGTCAACGAGCTTCAGATCGAGACATCAGATTCAAGTTGGACGGGAAGCAAGTGTGTCAGTGGAGCGGGCAGATGACCATGCCTCTGTTCACGACAGCATTCACAAGGTCACCGACTACGTGAACCATCCCCAAGTCAAAGTGGTTGGCAATGTATAGTCCCATTCCCTGCATCATTCTTCCTCTCTTGCTTGGCAAACACTTGGTGAGTTTGTCTGCGAATTTAAGGTTTTGGCCTGTGGGTCACGACCAACACATTTGTCTACAATTGGATGGTGAGCGACTGGAGGAGTGGATTCAGTATCAGATTGAAAGCAAGTATGAGTGTCACTGTCAACGATTCAAAAGGGATGGGGAGAAGCAGCTGGGACGTTTGATTGTGGGCGGAGCCGCAGAGGTTGGACAGGCAATTGGAAACCTTTGATACCTATTCAAATTTCTTTTTTTTAACAGCACACGGCATACGTACCGTAGGTTTGAATCCTGCTGGGTTGACAGAAGAGTCCATGAATGATTGAACGCAACAATCAGCAATGTTTGTGGACAAGGTGACTAAAGAGACCTACATCCATGTAAATGACCACGCTCTCGTGAGTCATGGTTCCAGAGCCGCCCCATGGCTTGTTCACCGGTGAAATCAAGGGTTGAGCCTGCATCTGGCGAGCGGACGGTGGAAGACCCAGGAAAGTACGCCTCGTAGTAAGTGTTGAGTCATATGGTTTGGAGTGCCTTTCCAGGCTGAGTGGGCTCATAAGAGTGCTGCGAGTGCCCATCAAGCTATGGTCCGAAATATGCTATACCAAAGCCGTAGGTGTAGTCCCTGTAAACGCATTAAAAGACTTTAAGACTGGATCACGAACGAAATGCCAGAGAGTGTTTGCCGAGAATCGTGTTTGAACACAAAAGGGTCGGAAATTGAAACAACGGCAGAGCGGAACTTGAAGTTGTCAGAGCGATGACGGAGTCCCTCTGGCAGACAAGCAAGTGCAGAATGCGGCGCTCTTCTTTGGAAAGCCGTGGCTCCTTAGGCCTTCAAAAAAAGCTCCGACTCGGAAGAGGAGTCATTCAGAGTCACCCAATGGATCGGTGCATTCATGAACACGCTGAAAAAAGGATTATAGTCCCAGTGGAGAGATCTTCCAGTCAATCAAAGTTTGCTGTCAGACGAGGCATTGAACGGCGTTCTGTGGCGCTCGAGGCTGGAGAAAATAGAAGCGGGACGCGACGCGCGTGATACAAGCGTGATATGTCACATGTCCCCGACTCCTAATTGAGCAGCGCGAATTATATTGGTACAAAATGAGCTCGGAATATCGCGAGGTAGAATCAGTCGCTCTTGATGCGTTCGTATCCCGACCCTCCGCCCCCGCCCCACCCGAACCAGCTTGTGCGCGGGGCAGCCTTCGGCCGTCCCTGGCCCTCGCCTCTGGTGTCATACCCTTCCCCATCGCTCGGTGCCTCCACCTCCTCGAACTTAAATCGCCCTGCAGAAGTACTGTCCGTGCGCTCTCTCCCCCACCACGGTGTACGAGATCCGCGCCAGAAGAGTTGCGCGAATACGTCGTCGTGGGCGAGGGCGGCGTCATCGGCAGCGATAGCGAAGAGAGCGACGACGGTCCCACGACAGGCGGAAGCGCCGCCAGCTCCGCCTCGAGCCTGAGCCTTCGCTCCAATATCGACTGCGTCGTCGCATCCGTACCGGGGTAGAACACCGACGCAGGACCCGCAGGCGAATTCGTATCGATCGGTGGCGACGCCGGCACTTGTGGTGGGGGGCGCAGTAGCGCCGCCCCGTTCGCCAGGATACTCGGCCCGTAGGTTCGCCAGAGGCCCCCTATAACTCCGCCGAGAGCACCCGCAGCGCCTGGCTGCGGCTGCGGTTCGGCTGCGGTCGGCTGCTGCTGCTGCTGCTGCTGCCCCACGCTGGCCCCGATGTGCTCCCACAAGAGCTTCACCTGCCGCTGCAGGAACGTATAGACGTACGTCCGAAGCTTCGCGAGTGCCTCGTCGATCTGCCGCTCGTGCGTGCGGAAGAACGGGTGCAGGTGGTTCACATAGATGAACGTCGACCCGCGCGTTTGCGGCAGAGCAAGGTACAACAGCAGGAGCGTCTTCATTGCGTAGTAGAACGGAATCCTACCATTGTAAATTGTGAGTGAGAGGAAGCCGCGCGGATCATGATGGATGAAAGAAAGGGAAAGAGACAGACCAGCAGACAAGCCATTCCGCAACATATTCGACACTAACGATGCACCCGAGCACGGACCAGTACATCAGCCATCGTTCTAGATCTTCCTCGGATGCCGGGCGCTGGCTGAGCGTCTTGTACGACGCGTAGCCCGGGTAGAGGAACACCGCTGCGGAACTGTGCATGGACGATGAGCTGCGATGTCAGGGAGACGAAGACAGAGTCGTAACCTTACCTTACGATTCTGTAAGTAAAAAAGAATAACATGGGTGGGAGAGAGGAAGGAGAGCAAGAGGAGGTAAATGACTATTATCCATTTCGGGCAATCGCCGCCGGTAAGTATTGATGGATCGCTCTGTAAGGATTGTTGTGGGTGCTACAGGAGTACTTATGAAGCAACAACACAGAAACGCATTCGCCCTCTCATTGAACGTAGGATCATAACCGAACAATGGGTAGCCGATCTGACGGAAACACCTATCGTCGTTGACGTAGAAGCTGCAGCGCCAGCTCCTCGTCGTCCTCGATCGTCGTCCGCCGCTGTTGAGTAGCATGCGATGTTTTGGCCCGTTTCATAGGTGGAGGTGCAAAGCCCTCCTCATCCTCGTCGTCCGATTCCGAGGGCAGGTCAAACTCGGGCGAGACATACCCGTCATCCTCATCCTCCTCCCTGGGCCCAGCAACCATGACCCCTCTTCACCGCCCAACTTTGAGGAGCAAGGTAAGTGCAGGTCCCCTTATTCCAAAGGAAAAGATACACATACCGCCTTCTCGCGCTCCTTCCTCTTCCGCTTCTTTTCCCTCTTCTTTTCCCTCGCTTCCTCCTTATCTCTTACATTCGCCGCACTCATCTTCCCTTTCTCTTCTTCGGCAAACTCGCGCCCGGCAGCCTCGACACCCTGCATCCCACCCCGCTCCTCCACCCACTGCTCCGCATCCTCCATCTCATACAACTCATGCGCATTCCCCTCATCGTCAAACACTAGCTTCCTTGAGGTCCCCCCCTCGAGCAGGGCGCGCTTTGCCTTGCCCATCTTCTGTCTCCGCCTGGACATGACGTCTGCTTCCTCCGGCAGATCGAGCCCATCCAAATCGTGATTGGCGCGCTTCAGTGTGATGAAGTCGCCGTCTTCGTTGTCGCCGTCCCCGGTCTCGATCAGTTTGGAGTAGTGCGACGAGAGCACGTTTTGATTCTTGCGCTCGAACATCCGGTCGTGTTTCGTACGTACAGCCTAGAAAGATGTACAATCATTCATAAAGAAAAGAAAAGGCTGAAGAAACACACCTTCCTCGACGTCCTCGCTTCCTCCTTCCTCCTCCTCCTCTCCTCCATCCTCTCCCTCCTCTTCGCTGGATTCATGCACATCACCCTCGTCCTCCTCGTCAGAGTCCGCGCAACTTCTTTCTCCTTCATCACCTCCGCCTGCGCCTCCTCGACCGCCCTTGACTTGTTCTTCTTCTGCTTCGCCACCTCCTTGCTCAAGAACTTGATCTTTGGCGTCCCAGGCAGCCCCAATGACTCGGCAAACCGATCCGCGGGCAGCTCCGCGAGCTTGAATATCATCTTGTCTTTATGCAAATGTATGGAGCGTAGATACGAGACGAATGCCTGTAACGACAATTATATATCTGACTGGAAATGGAGGAGAAGAGCAAGCACGCACCCTCTGACCGAGATACTTGATCTCCGGGTCCTGGAATGCAAGATTCTGCAGCTGGTTCTCGATACTCTGCACCTTGCTCATCTTCGCTTTGATCTTCTGCACCTCAATCCCCTTGCCTGCCAACGCAGCCTTCATCCCGTCCTCCTCACTCGGCATCAGAAACAGCAGCGCCTTGCCCTTACTCTGATATCTCGCCGTCCGCCCAACACGGTGGATATACGTCTCCACGTCCTCCGGCGCGTCGACCTGCACGACCCAATCCACGCGGGAAAGTCCAGCCCGCGCGCCGCAATATCCGTCGCAAACAGCACCGCGTGTTTCGCTTGCGTGAACTTGGTGTACATCTGCAGCCGCGCCGTCTGCTTGAGCTTCCCGTGGATGTTGAGGAGCGGCACACCCGGGTGCATGCGGCAGAACGTTTCGAAGACGAAGCGCACTTGCTTGCAGCTCGAGAGGAAGACGAGGATCTTGGATTGGAGATGTGTTTTGATAAAACCCCAAAGGATAGAGAGCTTGTCGTCGAGGTGCAGGAGAGGTAGTGTTGCTCGAGGGTGGGGGAATCGCGGTGGTGGTCGATGCTGTGTTTTCGGAATCCCTGATACTTACACCGATATGTACGGGGTCCTTGAGACTGAGGCGCGCGAGGTCGCTGACCGAGTCGGTTTGCGTGGCGGAGAAGAGGAGGGTTTGTCGGGATTTTGGGAGGTGGGAAAGGAGGGCGGAAAGTGTGCGGGAGAATCCCATATCCAATATTCGGTCGGCTTCGTCGAGGACTAGATAGAATGTAAGAAGGTCATGAAATCCAATAGACTGAAACACGAGCCTAAGACTTGTAGGTTATCCGAGTCGAAACCCACGGTCTGATCCATGTGCTGTAATAGTCTTCCCGGAGTCGCCACAAGAATGTTCATCTTGGACAACCGATCGCGCTCATCCTTCAAATTTTTACCACCAATGACCAATCCAGCCGAAAAGGTGTGGTATCCACCAATCGAACGTAGAACCTCAAAGATTTGAATCGCCTGAAATAATGCTTGGTGTCACCCAGCACGGAATCCACGAAAAGAACGAACGCACCAAACTCCCGTGTCGGTGAAAATGATCAACGCTCCTAGCCCGTCTGTGGGACCCCATTTCTGCCGGTACAGAATTTCCAGCACAGGAACAAGGAAAGACAGTGTCTTGCCGCTCCCAGTCCGTGCTGCACCAAGGATATCCTTGCCCTTGAGGGAAACTGGCAAGCTCTGAGTCTGAATTTCCGTCATGTTCACGAAAAAAGCTTTCTTGAGACCGCGTTTCGTGGGCTCGGAGATGGGCAGTTCCGCGAACGTCTTCAATCCCTCGGGAGGTAACTGTTCCCAAACTTTAAGTAAAACTGGCATTTGCATAAGGCTCGAAGCGCACATATGCCTGCGCTTCGCGTTCCAGAGCCTCGATACGCTGCTTTTCAGACACTTTCTTCACTTTTGCGGGTCTCGCCTTTGGCGGAGGCTTCTTTTTTGATTTTTTGAGCGGCTGAAGACGAGAAGGTCCAGCAGTAGGCACATCTGTGGCCATTGCGGGTGCCACAAGCCGTGAAGTCCGCTGTTTTTACCAGGAGCCTGAGAGCGATGTCGAAAAATGAGTTTCCTTTCCTGGACCTGATCACTCCGTGGCAGTGCGGCTGGTTCGGATCTGCCATAGCCGAACCGGTCTCTTTCATCTACTGAGATGGTACTCACTTTCGTCGTCGAAATCTACGCAAAAGAGGGCAAAGAAGTCGAGGAAAAGCTCAAAGCTATCCTCACCAAGGCAGCCCAGACATATATCAACGACGAGGGCACTATTGCGTGGATTGTCGCGCAGGACCCCAAGGATCCACGCTCGTGGCGTCTAATCGAGCGTTATGAGTCGCAGAACGTGAGTGGATTCCCTCTTCATGACCTTGTTCTTCTGCCGCATACGCCGCGTCTGCTTGGACTCGTACCTCCGTTTTCAACACGTGGATTCTGACCTTCGTACCTTGATTCAGAGCTTGAAGATTCACACGAAGAATCCTTTCTTCAAGACCTTCGTTCCCTCCATTAATCCATTCATTAGCAAGCCTCCGGTTGTGCAGCTCTTCAATGAGATTGACACCAGTGTCAAGGTCGGACCACCCTTCTACGTCGTTATACCATGACTGACCACTGAAACTACAGAGTCGGTTGTGAACATGTTCTACGGCGCATTCAAAATAAAGTCAAGTCAGATTCGATATTACATATCGTATACAACTAATTTGATTCGGAACTAGATGCTACACTGTCTTTTTGTATCACATTTTAAAGCTGCATTCTGCTTTGGGCCTTAGTCGCCGCTGTGATGAAGATGTCGTCAAAATAATGTGAAGCGGAAAACATTGACAACGAACCTTCTTCCTTGATCTGCTTGGCTTCATGATGTTCCAACATCTAGTCCGCACAGGCATCAAGACACGTCGAGTCACACCTGGAAGCCGACCATCTCACCTTCGTCTCCACGAGTTTGTCTACCCACATTCCAGCCCCGCCTGCCAGAATAGCCTTGATCTGGTCATGGCTGTGCCTCGGGGGTTGGCCGCTACAAGGTAATCAACTCGTCTCGATACCGGTGAAAGTCCATTCATAATGCGTACGTCTCCGCCTTTTCTCTGTCTACATGCTTCTCGTACGCTCTGGCAGCCTACACAAATCATAACGGGCATCGAACCGACATACAGACAGTTCTTACCGCATATGAAGCAGCTCCAGCGATGAGCTCGTGAGACAATCTGCCCTTGTGGGTTCCGTTCGACAGGGCGTCGTGGTTTTCAATGTCGGTCGTATCGTGCGTGAAGAAACCCATGTTGTGTTGATTTGTGTAGAGGGAAGGATGCGGGTGTAAGTGGTGTATGGATTGGAGCTCTCAGGTACGGAAAAACATTCTACTTTTATACGCGCAAGAGATGGGGAGACTCCACTATGACGACACGTGGGTTTTTCAGCGCACTTTTTGTTACTTGGAGTTGGATATCCACAATGATATCATGCCCACGCGAGATGCAAACATGTCAGAAGCCGACAATAGAGCCCAGTGTATTTGCTCGAAAGTAAGTAGGTATGATAGACGGCATGGTCTCGCCCAATTCTCTACTTATTGAAAAGGATGTTGTCATTCAATCTGTTCCTGGAAAAGTGACAAGAAGCCTATCCTCAACTAGCCGAATCGAACAACTCGACTTGAATACTTGTGCCGGAAGAAGCCACTGGAAACCATTGAAAGTACACGCTCTCCTCGCACATACTTCGCCTTTTTGTCTTCTCCATCTTCAGACCTTAAAGCACGCTCTGTTGCTCCAGTCTATTGTGCCGCTTCAACACGAAACCTCACGTATTAGTACAACGACCCGCGGAACGCCAAGAAATGAAGACTGACTATATCGCTTAGCACCTTCGGCAGCCTCACGTCTCAGCAGCTGCGGGGTTTTCCGGAGCGAATTCAGCCATCATACAACTGCAGAGATCCATCCTACCTTATTCTCGACGAGTTTATCCACCCAGGCGCCGGCGAAACCAGCTGAGAGCGCCTTGGCCTGATCGTGTGACGCAGGCTCGCCTCTGCCCGGCGGTTGTTCGGAATAAGAATGAAATTGAAATGCGGATGCATATGGGGCCGAACGCACTCACTCTTTTTCGACGTGCTTCTCATACGCTCGGGCCGCCTGCCAGGGAGGGACGTCAACAACTGCGACAACGTGGCGGCGTCGGAAGAAGTTTACTTACCTCGTATGCTGCAGCCCGGCGATGAGTTTATGAAAGAACGGGGTACTGTCCGCGTCTTTGTAGTGTCCGGTTGTCAACTGCCTGTGCGCATCTACGTCCTCCGGGGTGTGGCGCGTGGCAAGATCCATGGTTTTGAGTCGTGGAACGGAAAGATTATGAGAAGAGAACGTCGCGGCGCGCTGCTCGAACTTTCTAATAGTAGCCGGATTTCTATGCGCCGGCCGCGACTCACTCCACCATGACAGCGATTCTTTCTCGTATGTACATAATCGGCAGATAATTCGAAGTTCAACGTTCAACGGTCATCGATCATCATGCATCATGGGCGGTCATTCT
The DNA here is from genome assembly GCA_013387415.1 of Panellus pusillus. Lineage (NCBI taxonomy): Eukaryota > Fungi > Basidiomycota > Agaricomycetes > Agaricales > Mycenaceae > Panellus > Panellus pusillus. Next base: position 4,061 of record QVIE01002824.1, on the reverse strand, counting down.
CGGATGCCTGCTGCGAAGTAAGTCAGAGCTTAACCGGCAGAGAGCACAGCGCGACAGAAGCGAATGCAGTTCAAAAGCAGAGAAGATTTAGCGGGCGGCTAGTCCAAAGAAGGCATCTTTCACTGAGACGAACGAAAGTACTCGCCCTGTAAGCATCGAATGCCAGTCCTACCCTAAGAAAAGTACCAAGGTTCGATGTCCGAGCAGCTCGCGCTACAGTTTTCTAACAGAGGGTTCATGCCGCCATAGCCTAGAGCAGTGAATAGCCTTCGGAGTCCGAGGGGTTCAAGCAACAGAAAATGAGCAACAGCATATCATAGAGATACCGTAGGAAACCGGCTGATTTTGAACATTCCGAACCGTCCTTGTAGAATATGGACAAGGCCGGGGTAATAGTATGCCTTGTCATTCGGTGAGTGTATCCCGCTCAAGCAAAAGAAACGGAGCCAGTCGAGAAACGACGTCCAGGTCTTTGTCGGGCTTATTGAAAGTAGGCCATGCGTTTGAAGACAGTGGGAATCATGAGAGACAAGTTTGGGAGGACGCTTTGGGGAAGCCTGGCCAGATTTCCCGGGTGATTTCCCTGAAGAAAAGCCGTGGTGATTGGTAGAGTGAAAAGTCAAACAACAGACCCGGCCTTGGGAGGCTGGCGCATCATCGGCAATGATGCCGCATCACGGCCACGCTCGGTTCAAGACCAAGCGTCAAGCTTCGAGCTTCAAGCTTCAAGTCGGCCAAGCTTCCGAAATCTTCCAACTCCGGTACATTCAGTCGCGCAGCTGTAAATAGTTTCACTCAGCCTTACAGACGTTGCCAATCTCCTCGCACACCGCTTCAGTCACTTCCTTCGTGTTGCTCTGCCCCCCTAGATCCTTCGTCTTGACACCCTTCTCCGTCACATTCGCAATAGCCTGCATCAAGCACTCCGCCGCCTCCACCATATCCGCGATCCCCCGCCCTCTACCACCCCTCCGAGCCCTCACCGCTCGCACCATCAGCACCAGCGAGCCACCTAACCATCTCCGCCGCGCTCCAAAACGCACCTATCGGATTTGCGATCCCCAGCCCGGCAATGTCCGGCGCACTCCCATGTATCGGCTCAAACATGCTAGGGAACTCGCGCGTGGATCCAAATTGCTGCTCGGCGCAATGCCGATGCTGCCCGAGAGCGCGGCGGCGAGGTCGCTCAAGATGTCCGCGTGCAGGTTCGTCGCGACGATCGTGTCGAGGCTACGCGGGCGCAGCACCATGCGCACCGTCATCGCGTCCACCAGCATCCGATCGTACTTAACGCGCCCGTCGTACTCCCGCGATCTCATAGAAGACGGCGTCCCACAGCACCATCCCGTGCCGCTGCGCATTGCTCTTCGTCACCATCGTCAGCAGCTTTCTGGGGCGGCGCAAAGCGGTCTCGAAGGCGAAGCGCATGATGCGCTGGATGCCGGCGCGCGTGAAGATGCTGGTTTCGGTGGCGACGGTGTGCGCGGCGTGCGCGGAGGAGGGCGTGGTGCCGCCGTGGCCCGAGTACTCACCCTCGCTGTTCTCGCGCACGATGACCCAGTCGAGGGCGGAGGGGTCAGCAGCGCAGGCGGAGAGCGGGGAGAGTGTGCCCGGAAGGATGCGTGTGTGGGCGCACATTGGCGTATTGGTTTAGGGTGGTGCGGATCGGGAGAATCATCTTGAATTTGGAAACCAATGTTGAGTAATTTTTGTGGGCTTGAATATATCCATACACATACCTGCCAGAGGGATATATGGTCGGGAACATCTGAGAACCTTGATCAGAAACGCCCGCAGTTCAAGGACACAATCCAGCACCCACCAGGCCACCCAACCGCTCCAAAATAAATCGCATCGTACTTCTTCAAGCTCTCGATCCCGCCCTCCGGCGCATAATACCCCCGCTCCAAATACTTCCTTGAACTCCAGTCCAGCGTGGTGAACTGGAATCAAATGCCCGTTGAAAGCGCTGAGAGCGCGGTGAGGACCTGCACAGCAGCTTCTGTGATATCGACACCGATGCCGTCGCCTGGGATGCAGACGATGGAAAAGGTGCGTTTGGTGGAGGTGCCAGTGGAAGCCATGGAGGAGTGTGGGACGATTAGAAGTACCACATGTGATCAACGGGTCTCCGTATTATGCACCGAAGTGTCCACGTTTTCGACGTCGAGTCAAAAGCGGGCTTGCTGCGACGCGTCCGCCTTAATCGACGCAGATGACGCGATGATAGTGCATGTCGAAGAACGGTTCCGCTATGAATGGTCAGACGTACGCCGCTGTTCCCGTGCCTCCTTATCTTGTATCGCGTACACACATTTCATGAGGTCAGTTGAATCTTGGTCCGGATCCTGGACGACAGGCACGCCCTGAACGGGTTATAAATGCACGTATGCAAGCGCAGCGATGGACAACAACTTGGGACAGATAAAGTCTTGACGTCGTCCCGGAATAGAATCAAGATCGCCTTTGACGAGGTCCGGGAGGTAGCTTGAGGAAGAATGTGATTTTACAGTGCCTAAAAGGGCCAGCACTACCAGCTTACAGTGAAACGCTGGGCACCCATGGCATCGAAAAGACGGTTTGCGCCTCCGTCGGCGCAACAGTGCCACTGTGAAGAGTTCCAGAGCCGTAGAAAGAGCGTTCTGAGAATGGCTGGTTCAAGATAACCAGGGCCCGGTTTGACTTCTTTCCCAGAGCGCTCTGGGCTTGAAGAAAGTCAACGTTCCAAGAGGTCATGGAGAATCGCTAATAACAGTTATCTTATCTCTCAGCGCAACCGATTTCAGATAACGTCGCAAATAGATCTACTGCAAGTACTACTTCGGTACATCACTGACTATGACCCTTGGTTTCTCCTCGACCACGTCGAGAAACTAAGTGCGCCGATGACACCCACGACCAGTAAAGCCGTGCCAGCACCGACCAGTCCAAAACCCAGAGATATCCACGTGTTGTCCAAATTGTCCAACTTGGATCGCGGTTATCGAAGACGGCCGTCTCCTCCTTCAGCTTGCGACGCCTTCGCAAGGATTTCAGTGCTCTGCAGCTCAATTGGAGGGCATCTCCAGCTGCTCAGAGGGGTTCGGGAGATCACCGGTGATTCGGAAGGAAGTGTTGGGATTTCGAGTTGGGGCTCGGGTGCATATGCGAGCGCGTTCAAAGTATTTCCCGGCCGCCTCCCGATCTCGCTTCCATGTATCTGTACCGGCTTCACCAAACGCGAGAGGCTGGGCGACTCTGAGTGAAGAAAGACTAGACGAGGTCGAGGTCAGAAGGGCGGAAGCCGCTCCTTCCAGGTGAAGCATTCCTCCTAAATCTCCCAAGTTCAAGCTCTCTGAAAATCTCCACCATCCTCTGCCCTGCCCTAATCTTCCACACCTCCACCTTTTCAGCTTTCAAGTCCAAGGCCTTACTCAAGCCTTGGACCTTGAAGCCTTTGAAGGGCTTCAGTGCCCGTGCCTTGTTCAAACCCGAGCCCCCATAAGTTTAGGTAGGACTTCTAAGGCCGTGACCCTGCAAATCAACCATACATCCATACGGCCAACTCACAAGCCCACTATATACAATGAGTGCAGCACAAGGCTAGACCCACTCAAGACCAACTATCACAGACGGCGGCAGCTCACACACTCTCAAGACCGACCAACTATCACAGACAGCTCAACCACCATCTCATATAATAGTAAACCCCACCTTTCAGCCTTCACTTGGTTACAAAAGGGCAAAAAACAGTGAAAGTGGTGTCCACAAATTCGCGGGCCGAAATCTTTTCGATTTGGCAAAAATAAAAACACAGCACCCAGGATTCCCGCGTGGTCCCCCACGTGGTACTAACTAGGCGGCACTCTGTTAACTGCGCAGATCGGACGGATGCGGTGCTTTCAGAGTCCTATGGGCCGTGGATACAGATTTTGTTCAAATGCCCTTTTTCCTGTCTACACATTTGTTCAAAATGCCTTTTTTCCTGTCTTACACTTAGCATGCACCCACCAGGAACTGTGCAAAATGCACAGCTGGTCGGCTGCACATTGAGATGTTGAAATTCAACATCTGTGTGCAAA